>LQRL01024683.1:10064-34204 GCA_001703475.1 Hydroides elegans
CATTATTAAAAAACAAGAGAATATTGATGGTTATAATCCAACTATTGCATCAAATCGTAGGTATACTGATTTTTCGGACAGTTGTGACCGATTTCCTCATGTACTCCAAGGATCAATTTTTACCTAGAAATAGAAAAATAATATTATTGGAGACTCCTTTCACAAAGTTTGCAGATTCTGCCATGCAATTTTCAAGCAGTAAGTTGGGCATTATTATGAAATCGAAACATTATTGCTCTCTCATACATTAAAAAAAAAAGAATAAAAGAAAATGTCTCGCCGAAACAAAAAGAAAGGACAATGACATAACTTAATATTTATTTTATGACTCTTGATTGCGGCTTACAATCTACCAACAGTACTAGCAAACGACGATACATAATTAAATCTGTATATTTCTGTTAGAAAAAAAAACATCTTTCGATTAGTTAAACTAATGTCTGTTTAAGAAAAAAATAATCAAATCGATAAAATAGTATACATTCTATATCTCTTTCAAAAGAATATAAACTTCATCTAAAATAATAAAAATGCAGTCAGTCATGAAAAAATCGTTGCGAAAAGGCAACATTATTCGAATAATAGTATCTGCTTCTGTTTCAGTAATTAGGCTTTTATGTCCAGAGTCGTTATACTTGATGTCACTATCAATGTCATAGTCAAAGTCATCGTCTTCATGGCCTGAATACTGCGATATGCCCAACGACTCGTGGAGGAGGGCTATTTCTAAATCGGTTTGAGTGGCCGTGCTGTTCAAGATCTGCAAGGCTTATGATGTAGAAGGCTTGTCAGAGCACAGGCCCACGGGGTTGGCAGCGGCGATATTCTAGTGATTTATAAATATTTAAATTCGTTATACCTTGTACATCACAGGCCCCCGACGAGCTCAAACGAGCGCCCCGACACGCGCCAATCGCAGCGATCTCGTGGCAGCGGCTCTCGTCCATCGTCACGTGACCAGATACACCGCCCTCACACGAGCAGCGGGCGCAAGAGCAGTCGGCCCAACACGCAGGACAGTGCCGCCGCCTCCAGTAGACACCCGCCCATCCGTGAGTGAACATGTGTTATGAAATGACTCAATGTACTCGATGTATATTATGGGATGTGATTGAAGTAGTAAAATTAAATTTTGCCGAAATTGCAAGAAACCATCAATTGATGTAAACTCAATTAGCACGTTAAAGTAGTTGTTGTAGTTTATGGTTTTTGTGCCATAATTACACAAATTAAGAATATCACAATAATACGTACATGCATACATGTATATTATTCGTGGATTTGATAACGGTCTCTTGAACGATGAAAATATATGATACAAAAATAATTGAATAGTGCATTTTTAGGCAAAATTATCCAAAGTCGATTTCTGTGATGTCTAAAAAATTTAGTGTACAGTTATTTTTACCTTCAAACCAAACATAATTGAATCTTTTCTCCATGATTAACCCCTATAAACGGCATCTTTATGTTCTGAACGCTATTCTCTATTTGAACCGAATTTCAGTGGAGAACCCATCTCAGAACCGCGGTGTGCGACCATCTCAAAAGGCGATGGAGCGACTGGGTGATAAAGCGGATCTGGGAGAATATGGGCAGGCCTTCAACACGCGACCCAAAATACCAAGGTACATTTAGTATGTAGTGGTTGGTTAAGTTCCGATTTACTGCTTCCCTGTTTGTAGTAGAGAACAGAAGATACAACTATAAGTTAAATAAACCAAATAAATGCTATTCCATTGTATTCATCTATGCTGATTCGTTATCACAACACTATAATGACATGTCAAATATGATAAATATAGCATTCAATAGTTTGCCGTTATATCATAATGGCTCAGTATTATTCAATTTTTGACTCTTTGGTCTAGTTATTTATCAAAAAGTAAAGAGGATGTTATGCCAATTTACTTTTTGATCCGTCTAAGCCTCTTAAATATATAAATATAGACAGTCTTAGAAATAGGCAATATCATTTTTGAGCTGCGTAATTGATATATAGCGCGTTACACTCCGTATGACTTAATACTCTTGTGATATGCTAATACCTCGATGAAAATTAATTTTGAACGTTAAATATCTTCATATTTGAAAAAAATATATTCTAGCTTAATTAAGAGTAGAGCAGTAGAATATGTACTTCTTCTATTTGATTGACCTGTTGATTGATTTTTCTCGAAGAAAATATATTCGGCCTTGCTTTTCACAAAAGTTGCATCTTATGTGTCACATACTGTGTCATGCACGCGTCTGCATCCATTGTTGCATTGACACTGATCGGTTGTCCCGTTAGATAATCATTCAAAACACGCATCAAGGTTGCCACGTCTATTTTGAATAATCGTATGTATACATGTAGAATTCTGTGTTCAATAGGTTGCCGGTCGTTCAATAAGTTAAAAACATACGTCCTGTCCCAAGTGGAAGCACGAGTCCGAATTTAAGTAAGGTGGTGCTTTTTAGGCGTTTAGGCCTGCATTTATTATATTAATGGTTTCTATAATGACGAAGCAACGCCTTGAAAACCATCAAATGCTTTTGACTTTCGCAGAACCCCAAATGAAGGAGCCACCCGGCCAACCAGTCGTGGATCGATCGGTCGGGATCCGCCTCCCCGACCCGAGTACTCCGAGTCCCTTCCAACTTCGCGACCAGGATCAGGCGGCCGCCCCTCAAGTAAGTACACGTCGATTAAGATGCGATGCCACCAACTAAAATGTCCCCGGACAACATTTAAACAAGAATTGACGAGAAAGATGGGAAAGTCACATTTTTAGATTATGAGAAATATATTGTTATTCTTAACAATAGGCTAAACAGCCGCGTTTCTATTTTCAATTGCCTTTTGTTTAGGTGACTTAATGTCACCCTTTCGGCGACATTTTGACCGGCTGCATTTTGACCTGGGTTCTTCTATCGCCTGGGTTCTTCTATTACTATCGCTTTATGTGCGCGCACGGGTTAACCGTTGCATAACCAGAACACATACCTCAAGTTGAAGACAATGGTGACCCTGTATACAGTCTCAAGTATCGACTGTTTGAATTCCTGGAAAGGCGACTGAAAGAATCATGTGAGCGTTTGACATCGACATTTTACCCTTTTAGAACATAGCTTAGTGTTATGACCCACGATGTCATTCATATTTTACTGATGTCCCCTATTCAATGGTATTTTCAATCTTATAAATGACCATCAACATGAAATTTAAGCATATTTTAAAGCTCAGTAGCCTGAACATATCGCCTTTTGTAGACAAGAATAAAATGTACCGCCTGCTACGAAGCATGTACACTAATACGGCGTGATGGTAATTGCGTGTAGATTTAAGGTTATTGCGTGTTAAGTCTCATAGATAAGAAGTTTCAAAAATAAATAATAGATTAGGTAAGATATGATAAGAAATTGACGCGCAGATAATTGTACTGGATATTTCCATTATTTGGCTCCAATCCAGACGTTATATATTTTGGAGAGTTTTACGAAAACGGTTATATTTAAGTATGCAACTTTAAAGGTAATTACATGACTTACACCATTTAACATGTCACTTGATTATTAAGAATGATGTAAGTTATATTTCTGAGGGTTCTCAAATGAAATTTATTTAGCAGAACCACGTAATATTCTCTATTAAGTGCAATTAACAAATATGTTGGAGTAGACGATATGATCCCCCGTGATTCGTTCAAAGCAATAAATGATTTAAAGGTTATCTAAAAAATCTACTCTGTAAATACTAGAATGTAATGTTATGTCTCCTAACGATATATTAATCACGCTCTTCCAGACTCTTAAAAAAATGAATGCATTTTTTCACTTATTGCTTTTTGGACCATCGCAGTGTTGTTATGATAAATCATGTCGCGACGATTTTATTTTGAGTTGTTCTTTCCTAGTTCAAAACCCACGCGTTCTTTATTTTGCTTTGAATCTTTTTTATGTGTTAGCACAAAATGTTAATGGATGTGATCTCTTTTTAGCGACAAATCAGAAGTAAATACAAAATATATATAATAAAACACGAAAATACCCGAAATGAAAGTTATGTAGACTCTAATTATGAAAATAAGGTAATAGCTCAAAGGCTACAAGCAAAAGTCTATGTTTAGAGGTAAACATGAATTTGACGATCTTAAGCTCCACAAAGTTAAAGCCTACAATAAACGAACTTATTTGATTAAAATAACTAGTTTCTGGAGCAGCCCGTTTCACAATGAGCACTCACTTTGAAATTAATTGCCCCAAAATATAATATTACACCTATGTATTATGCATCAAGATAGTGACCGAATTTTTTGTAGTGATCATTTCTCAAAAATGTCGTCGCGTATGGCTTGTCACACTTAGTCAAGTGTCCCACTTAATGGCTACATTGTGATACAAAGTTGATTTATATATCAAGAAGTCTTCGTCTTAGAAATAGGCGATCATACATCAATTAGAAAAATATACAGTGGATTCCCGTTTTTATATGCGCCTTCATCCCCTTTTGGTTGGCTTTCCTAAAAAAAAAAACTTGCGACGATAGAGTCTATCAAGTTTCGATGAATATAACAAGTATATTATGATGTCCGGACCGAAATGTTGATAGCTTGGATCCGTGTCATAAACAAGGGATGATGCATCTATCAATCAGGATATGACACAGGTTTATGCGGTAACATGACATATCACTTGGTTTTCTTTTGAGAATCGTTATTTGTTCGATTCCGACCTCTGATTTTAAAATCGTGCATCATTGATCCACCTGTGGCTATAACCCTTTTGCCATTGCTGGATTAAAACATTGGGTTTACTAACCTATTTTGAAAAAAAAAAATCATATCACCTCCGATACTCACTCATCCAATCCTAGTGGGGTATAAACATGATAAATGGTCCCAAGCACGCCTTATGAATTTTCCCACATTTTCTCCTTTCAATGTATTTTTCGAAACCAAACCATGATAAATCGGAGTTTCAGTGTGATATAAGCCCTTTAATAATTATCTGATACCAGCCGATAATATTACACTTAACGGTAAACAACTGCCAAATTTCAATATGCCCCTTAAATAGCACACACATCATTTTGACCGATGGATTTTTTCCATAAATTGTATATCAACGAAGGTGTTGTAGTTTATCTACGTCCTGTCTTCAATCTGGGCCAAACCCATAGGCTTGTAGTGATTGGTTGAATATGTAGGTGTGTCTCATGACATTGCTTTAGTTTCGTATTGATAAATTTGTTTACAAAAATGTTATAAATGCCCAACTTTTAAATGCATTTCAATCTTGATAAGAAATAAAATTTGGGAAAAAAACAGATTGCAGATTTTCTGAATAAGTTTACAAGCTAAATTTTACTTTGTTGTCGAGTACATGCACAATAATATTTGTACTAGAGGAATATATTACGTTAACCGTCTATAATTTACCCATTAATCAATCGTACAAACAGATTATCACCTGTAAGAAAAAAATCGTTTTTAAGTTAGAATTCAATGTATGTTGTCATAGAATATTTCATCAAAGTTTTATCGGATATTGAATCAATTTTTTCCTTTTCATTTATAATAGATTACATTGTGATAGTTTTAATTTTGCAAAGAAAATAAAGTGTGGAATAAGTTGGCGATGAGAAAAATTGTGATAAAAATATTCAATTTTAAATGCTAAGATTCAGATCCAGTGACCAATTTTCAGATGTGAAATATTTTTACAATATACCGACTGAAATTTCAAATCCATCTTTGCTTTTGCCCAGAATTAAAAAGAATTTAATCGGTAATTGCGTTTTTAGAATTTGAATCGTATGACGTATAGTTTCCTGTTTACAGTCGTCAATCAATCGTTTACACTATTTGTACCGGAACTTAAGTTTAATCAATCAGTCTATCATAATCATGTCAACGTATTGCATTTTGTTATCGAAATCACGTACAAAAGATTTGGTTATCAGTCAATGATGGTGTTTATTGGACTTGAAAAGTACATTGGCATATCTCTGAAGCACTCATCTTAAGCTTTAAAGTATGTCGATTAGCTCTGGTCTAAAGGGAAAAAAAAAACATCTTTTTAAACATTCATGTTTTTTTTTTCAGATACAAAATTTGCATTTAAAATATGAATGAATTTGGCTCGTTCAATCCATATGTTATATAAATATAATAAAATGTTATTTTGTTTGCAGGTAACGGCGGAAACAAAACTCCAGGAACCCCGAGAACCAAACCCTCCAGCCGAGGAAAAGTCAAATAAGAACGCCAGATATCACACAAGTGAACAGAAAAATAAACTGTCACCAGTTTCCCTGTCAAAAACACCAATTATTTATGCTTTTACAGTCATAAATTTGTTTAGACCCGTCTATTCAATGTCTAGACATTGCTGAGTGAATATAAAAAAAGATTCAAAATGATTTTGGTTTTTCGAAATTGAGCTAATATTGATTTAATTCGGAAAAGTCCAATTTTAATTTTTGTCCGTCCAATTTCTGCAACATTCTATTGGATTGATCTCAATTGTTAAAACACAGAAATTATATTTGTCCCCGATTTCATGATTATGTATCTATACCTCTTCTTTTCTCTCCATTTGTTTCCTAGTTGATTTATATTTCTATACCTCTATCTATTTATGACTGCTATGTCCTTTGTAGTAAGAGTTAGCCCAAAATATTTTGACTCATTTTGATATCTCTTTGTGGTCATTTTATGTTGTTATATTTATGTAGGCGTAATTGTTTGAAATAAGAATGTATTAACCTAAACTGTATTATTTAATCTAATATATATAAGGTAAGCCTTAATCTGAAAAGAATACATTATAGATATTAGCCAACAATAAACTTCTTATTCAAATTCCTCAAGGGATCATATTTGACCGATTGTTTGCAATTTTTCTGAATAATATCCCGTTATACATAGCATTACAGTGAAATAACACATACATGTAGATCCCTCAACATTGTCACTTGCCAGTCACATTATTTTGTTTTGTTTTCTATGAAGACTTATAAATATTTATTTATTTTAATGAATGTTTTCTGTGATATTCGTTTTGTTTTTGTGTATAGCTGTTAGCAAGTATAATATTCCGTCCACCGTAATCCGTCCAATTTCTACTCGGAGATTCTATCAAATGTAAAAGCAGTGTCTAAAGGAATGAGAGTATATGTGCAGCGGAAATTATTATGGCTGCAGTAGGCCACGAATAAGTTGAGATTTTGTTGGCATTTGAACAATGTACTGGGTATTTGTTTCACTTTGGGTTTATTCAAAATAAAGTTTCCGTCCCGAAAACCTCAAATTATTTGTATAACGCTGTGGTTGAAATGACATCATACTCCTCATAATGTGAAAAAATATACGAAAAATAAAGAGGTTACTTTTTCAAATTTATTCAACATTGTTTAATATATTGATGCATATTTTAACAATATATAAACCCCTTAATATATTTTTTCAATAATTCATAAAGTCATAAAGCCTGGTGATCAAAATGTGTAATCCATAACTGATATAATGAATATTAACATCACACACATTGTCACTTTTAGATAATAAAAGCTGAATTAGTTAATATCTTGATTTATTTTGTTAATATTTGCATTGGAGTATATTTGTTATACTCATGGATTTGGGTAAATTTTCACCCATATTTTGACATTTGAATGAAGACATATATAAACGAGATGATACGTTATTTGTTTTAAAAATGAATACATATACATATACATGTAATGCGAAGAACATTTTGTTTATATAACCCTGCATATATTTAAATGATAAGTTATTATAACCATGAGATTCGATAAATTGAAGAGTAAACATAGTTTTACAAGCCCGAAAACCATCCTCAAGATAAATCATCTAGACTGAAGCAATATCCATATCTGATGAATACCATTTTTCTTTCTATACCATATGTTATCACTCAAACCATAGTATGACTTACTTATTAGCATCCGCAATTCATTTCGTATAACAAATTACATCAACCATCAACAATACAACTTGTTTGTTTCCCTGAGTTAGCATAAACAGCATTTCCTAAGAGTAAGACTCAAGTTTGCGCATATTTTAGTATCATTGTCATGAATATATATACAATTTTGTTGTGGATGTCTCATGGACTCCACACTGTTTATATGAACACAATTATTGACACTGATCATTGCCCGTTTGCGACCATTTGAGCCTTAGCGGCCTCTTGCAAATCCTTTGGCGAAAAGCCCATCGGTAAAAGTTCGCGAGCTGTCATTTTGATGTACGAGCGATCTGTCATCAGCATGTATACGTCTGTGTTCATTCCGAACTAAAACGTAAGACAAAATAGGGGTTAAATATGACAATTTTTATTGGAAATGTTCGATCGAATGTGGTAAAACCCGACTACAAACATTTTAAAATTTCCATTTTATGTCAAATCTGACGACTTAGATGCATTTAAAGTGCTGTATTTATTTCAAATCAAAACTTACTCTATAGTTAATATATGCTCACTTCCAGCATGGCATCAATTTTTTAAAATCAATCACTGGCGATTGCATAAAAACCTAATTACAAATATACATGAGTGACCAAAATTACAAATTTACATGACCAAATAATTTCACTAAATTACCTCGGCAATAAATTGTCTGCATGCACCACATGGCGAGATTGGTTTGTCTTTCATTGTACTGCAATTAAGAAGGAAATATTAAGTTTTAAACTGTAAGTTACTTCATCAAAAGAACAAGATTGCTTAAGTTTATCACTATTCGATGATTAAGTTATGTAGATATCATGTTTTTTTTCCTAGAAAATTATCGTACTCCAACTCAAATGACTTTTGTGTCATTTGTGTAACCATAAGTGTCAAAGCATGAAGGAATTACAATTATTCATTTGAAGTTTAACGTTTTACTGCATCCGTTTACCTTGAAATAGCAATTGCCTTAAAGTCCTGATGTCCATCGGAAACAGCTTTTCCAATCGCTGTCATTTCAGCACAAATTCCAACGGGGTAGGAGGCGTTTTCAACGTTGCAACCTGCACACATAATATATCCTCTTATTGTATATATCATTTTAAGACAGTTCTTTATGCAGTTTATTTGGATTTTTTCTATGCAAACGATCTTGCACAAAAAATGAGGGAATGTTCTTTGAAGGATTCGGGATTATATGATCATTGATTTCGATAGCCTACCTGTAAATATGGAACCATCTACGCTCATAATCGCCGCGCCCACAGGAAACTTGCTGTAAGGGGCATACGCCTTTTTCATTGCTTCGAAACTCTTATTTATGACATTTTGAATGTCTGCGGGCAAGTCGGCTGAGTTCCCTGGAAAGTAGAAATTTAAAATGATTTTCCTTTTAGTTGGTAAAATGTTCCGTGTATTTATATTTTGGTTTCAACAATTAAATTTTATTATTCAAGAAAATATATTCCTATCATCAAATTCTGAAGCCCATGTATCTGCTAGCCATTGTCGTTGTGCATATACTGTATATATATTTATATTTCAATATCAAACATACATTTGTTTAAAAAATAACTTACCTTTAACATATTTTATCCCTTCCATGATGACTTGGAAAATATGAATGGCTTTCAAGGTTATTTAGAATTCCAATAACTTCAAATCG
This sequence comes from Hydroides elegans, assembly GCA_001703475.1. Lineage (NCBI taxonomy): Eukaryota > Metazoa > Annelida > Polychaeta > Sabellida > Serpulidae > Hydroides > Hydroides elegans. The sequence continues at coordinate 19,690 of LQRL01024683.1, forward strand.
ATTCTTGCTCACAAACACACACGAGCTCTATAATATTGAGTTCTTTAAAGTAGTATTTTTTCTATTGATATTTGTTGTTCTCTGTTGGCTATCTAAATGTTATTGAATATTTTTTATCGCTGGCAGCGCACCCACTATTTTCTTTGTAATGCTTTTCAAGCCAAATCTCACTGATATATAAGTAAATCACCCAAGTTCCTTAACCTTTATTATTTTTTCATATAGCATATAACTTATACAATGTATAATATCCACTTGTTTTGATCTCGAATTGCATGCAAGCCTGTTTATATAGGGTCTGCACCATTGATGATGACGTGCATGTGTAACATTTGTAAACAAAAAAGTAGCCTTGGTACAGTTGTAGACCTACTTCATATTATGAATGAACGTCTGTTGTTGTGATGTGTAATAGAAAGGTATGTGCAAATGAAGTATCAACAAACAAATCAGTTAAAATGTAAAATTTTATTATTTTAGGTAGTTAATGTTATCACAATTAAACCAACGTAACAAAATAAGTCACATTCAAAATACGCTAACAATAAACCCACTCGGCAAAGCAACGCCTAGCCATTCGCGATGCTAATGTCGGGACGCAAAACTAGAGCGTACTGAGGAGGTTGGACCTACAAGATACATGTCTATGGTTGTGTTCGTTTGGTTGGGTATGTTATTTTATATCTTTAATTCCTTTCGTAATTATACATTTTAAGTTTTGAAGAGTCATGGAGTGCTTCACGAATTAACACAGTAAGATATTGCCAAATCATTTAATTACGGTGTCGGCCCTTGTTTTGCATGAAACCCTTCGCCATAAACATGAGACATGTTCTACTGAAAATAGTCTTAACACGCAAGGATGTCGATTTCGAGAACGAAAGATATTTGTTTATATTATGGTAGACCTATATACGCGCCGAAATGCATGTTTATGTTAGCAAACATATATAATTTTTATAACATCTAGTTAAGATAACATCGTTACAATAATAACTAGATATGCCGGACATTTTATCTAGCTCAATTTGTCTACATTGAAGGACAAACGACAGCATATTACAAACAAACCATGAATAAACTTAATATCACATAAAATTACTAATTGGATTTTTTTTTACAAGTTGTTATAACCCTTATGTTTCAAAGAAATAAATACGATAAAAGCTAATCTAGATGCTATAGATGAATCGAATCAGTCATATGATGAAGGGCCTGTCTGACTGTAAAGTATTAGAAAATCAAATATTGTTTATACTATTAATGGTAATCAAACACATCATTATTGCAGATATTTTGCTATATATCCTTTTTATCAGGCATATTTTCATACCCGGTACGTGTTTTTTTTTATCAGAAGACGGATATATTTTATCCATAAACGGATTGATGTTTGCATGAGCATCGGTCATTGCAGTCATGTTATCATAAAACGGAAATATAACATATAAAATCGGGTGAATCATGCTCCGTGGATACCGTTTAATTATTCGTTGAAATATGAATTTATGTCTTAGATGCTCATGATTTTAAAATATTTTTTTTTGAATAATCCAAGTAAATGTAAAAAAAAAACAATCTGTATAAAAGGCAAAATCAAATATAATAACAAATTCATATCAATACATTGCGATCGCAAAGATAATAATCAAAATACATATTAAGCTAATCTTACAACCGGCCGTATGTGCTCTACGGGCTATCTACGGGCAAATTTTGAAGAAATTGTATGGGGCCCGCATGTTACATGCACGTCACACGCGCGTCACACGCGCGTCACACGTACGTCACGTGCACGGGTTTCTGCCCGTAGACTGCCCGTACGTGCCCCGCAGGAGAAAACGTGTATGCACGTTTTTCGCTGCGGGTGCTTTATGATCATATAATCGCAGGCAGTCCGTAGGAAGCACGCACGGAGCCTGCACGGACCACGTGGGTGTCCCTTACTTGACCGACTGGAAGGCTACGTGCCCTGCGGGCTGCTGCGATCAGCAAATTTTAAAAAGGCAGCGGGGCCCGTACGGGCAAATGCCCGTACGGCCGGTTGTAAGACTAGCTTTAGACAGATCGCCATTTACAATAATTGAAATATACATGTATTGATTAGTCCAACAATCAATAATATATAATGCATGGTATTTTGTTTGATAGTTGTAAACAGCTGGACATATCCTACTTAACTCTTTTCGAAAGAAAAATAATTGAACTCTTTAAAAGAAGCAAAAGGCTTCATCATAATTAAACTTCATGTCTCCTAAGTATTAGTAAAACGATTTTAAAAAATATTATTAATTTAAAAAGGCAGTAATAACGTCATAGATTTACACTGTTGATAACTAAATAATATGTTAAACATATTGTTTTAGTGTTATATAAAAAGCTGACCTGACCCAGAGGATCAATTCATTATGATTCATTTTGTGTTCGATTTTGTAGGGTCAACAGGTCTACTTTAGGGAAAACGAAACCATTGAATTACATAAAAATTAAGGGCCATAAATTCTAGGGCCGGGGAGTGAATAAGGAATTCAGGTTGTGCCAAGGGGAAGAATACGGTATAGTTAACGACCGGGGTCAGCCAAGAACTTTCCGATGACTTGATTATTATTTTGACCGAGTTCTTTTTTACTTGGGTTACATTTCTTTAAAAAGTAATGGAGTTTGACTATAACGAACTGCCTATTTAATCTATTGATTAATAGTTATTTCTCAATAAGTTTGCAAATAAAATTGGTAAATAAAAGCAGTGGTATATTCAGAGGGCTCTAATAAAAACATATAGAGGCGAACCGGGATCGGGGGACATGTCAATTTTTTTGGGGTATAATATACAAAAAAAACGAACGTGGAAAAAGGTTCCGTTCCGTTCCTGAATATAAATAATTAAAAAAACAGTTTATCTTAAGTGTCTTTTTAGAAATACTGCTAGAGCTCTAATTTGTGTAGAAGCCGTTAAATTCATATTAGCAAAATATATTGTTGCATCAATATCAACGTCATTATATTGCATTAAAAATATGCATTTTATATATAAATAGGATTTAAAGATAATATAAATTCCAATATAAATGAGTATCATATAATTCTGATCCTTATGTAAATTCTTTAAAATGTACCTAACAAAAAAAAAAACATTCAGAATTTGAAATATGAGTTGGTAATGATCTTGCATCTCAGCAAATTTCGAAACAGTTGGCACAGGATATGGTTTAGATATAATTCAACTATAAATAAACCAACTGTCGATTGATGTTTTAATAATCCATTTTATTCCGCTCAGGCATGGCTTGTTTGGACATCTTTTGGCGAGAAACCAAGGGGTAACAGCTGGCGAGCCGTCATTTTGATGTAAGAGCGATCTGTCGTCAGCATGTAAACGTCCGTGTCCAATCCAAACTGGAAGTAGAATTTATAACGATACTACGCAATGAAATATAAGCAGAATATTGGAATTAAGACGAATTATCAAATGAGTCGTATGGCTGTCCATTTCTTAAAAGGTTTTTGGCGACACAGTGTATATAAATCAATGCATGTTCTGATTTTGGTATTAAAATGATTTGAATTGCAATCCAGCAATTGATATCAAATACTGAAATACTGCCCTTACCTCTGCAATAAACTGCCTACATGCACCACACGGCGAGATCGGTTTATCTTTCATGGTGCTGAAAAAGTCGGTTATGTGATACAAGCAGGAATTTAGTTCAACTAAATTACTCATGACTCTTACATAGAGGTAGCTATATATTTTCCATTTCACACTCTTGAAGAATTCTTGAAGCGTAATAAAACGGATGAATTTGGTTATCCAATTATTAAAACTAACTACGTAATTGGTGAAATATATGCGCATGTTTGTAAAATTCTATAAGTTATTGAAAGAACATACGGGCGAAAAGTAACATAGGATTTTTTAAAAAATAATATAACTTAATATTCAATGCAGAAACAAAACAATTCATTAGAATCAATAAATTATTTTTTTTTTCACAAAAAAAGCTATGAGCATGCACCTCGCGATGGCGATTGCTTTAAAATCCTGATGCCCTTCGGAAACGGCTTTTCCTATTGTTGTCATTTCGGCACAGATTCCCACGGGATAGGAAACATTTTCCACATTGCAACCTATCGTATGTTCAGATTTGGCTAATCGTTTTACCCTAATTTACCATTTTAATTACAATATATGTGCTATAATTACTAATACAATCGACTTTTTCATTTACACATGTATGGCTGGAGGATGTATTCACAGTTTATAAAAACACAAACATGTATATTTTTTAACATCATAAATCGTCATAAATTATTGATATAAGTTGTATGCCTCATTATCGTTCTCACCTGTGAATACAGTGCCATCTTTACTCAAAATTGCCGCACCGACGGGAAAATCGCTATATGGAGAATACGAATTTTTCATGGCTTCAAAACTCTTATCGAAGATATTTTGAATATCTGTCGGCAAATTGGCTGAATCTTCTGTAACGCCAACGTTTTCATGACTCATGTGCTTTTCCATTTTAATTTGTTAGCTAAACGAACTCGCAAAATTTATCGATGCCGTACATGTTTTATTTTTATCAATTATATCAATTATAAATATACATGTATATTTTCATTCAATATGAGATAAAATAACTCACTTTTTAGAAGGGTTTCCTCTGCCATGGTGATTCAAGTTGGCTCTGGTTAATTTTTAATAAACTATTTTAATAATATATATATATATGCTAAATGAACAAAGTTACGTCTCATGTCAAGATCGAGAGACATATGAATGAACTAGTTTATTTTGATTTTTATATTGTACCTAGTGATTATGTAAACAATTTTCCTTATTTTTTTGTATATTTCTTTAAGAAGTTTTATTCTATTTATTATTATTGTGCTGATTTCATTTTTGTCGCCATAAGCTTTTCCACTGTTTGCCAGATATAAAGCACGTTAATCGTGCATTAACAATTTTTCGGACCATTTAAAATTATTTATTTGTTATATAAGTGCAACACATACTTAGGCTGAACCTAATTGATTATATAGAAAAAATAAAATGTACCGGAAATGAATATTCATGTGACTCGATAGCTACTGAAAAAAAGGTGTTTATTTTTAGCGCATTGCCACTGTTGAAATGTTGAAATCAAAAAGTTGGTCAGTTGGAAGCAACTTATACTATCCGAGTAGAGAGGGTCAATAACGTTTATAGCATGAACCTTACATAATATATACTCACCCAAACAAATTAGTATGAAATTATATTTCTTAATAATTTCTTTATACATTTACCAATTGTGCTCAAATTTTCGGAATCGGTAGAGCTTGTAATTCTTCACAATTAGTAGCAACAATTTAAATATTGATGGCTTATTTTCCGGGATGTGAAAAAATAAGGTGTGAAACAATGTTTGCCATCAAAACATATAGACTTTGTAGCTTTGAGCATTTTTTCCACATGGGTGTGTCCCTCAACACAAGTCGAGCACTTGATCAATTAACTTTTTTTATGTAAAGTCACAAATAATAATGTCACTCCTATTTAAAGTAGGAAGAGGACGAACTTTTGGTATGCTGGCTGCTGGGGGTTCCATCAAAGCGGTCGCCAGACAATTTGAGTGAACAATCGCTGTGATTTATCGTCTCGAAACGCGATTCTAACCAACTGGGACATCATTGGACAGACAGGGCAGTAGCCGTTCAAGTGTAACAACCGCGCGTCAACATCGAAGACTTCGCGTGCAGCGCCTCAGAGACCAATTTCGTGCAACGACATTGACCGTCATCGAGACGCCAGGGATTCATAATTCATGAATTTTCAGTCAAACAGTCATCAACCGCCTCTGCGAACACGGAATTCGGTCTTATTGTTCGGCTATCGACCGAATGTATAACTGCTTCCAATGTCAAAATCCTGTGCATTTGGACAAGACGAATCGTTGATAGGATGTGACGCATGGTCATGAAAGTTGTTTACCGACGAGTTGCGGTGCAAAGTATTTCGCGCAGGCGGGTTTTATCATGTGTACAGGCCACTGGCAAACGTTCATGTTTTCGACAAGTGGATCGAAAAGCGGCAGTTTGGTTATGATATTGGATGCAATTTTGTATGGGTGGCGATCTAAACTCGTGGTGCTCGATGGGAACGTTGCTGCCAATAGCTACAACGATACCATATTCAACACACGAGTTGCCACGAATATGTTGCGTTATCCTCATACGTGAAAATACCCACCCTCATGTCGCGGATGTTTGTGTACGCTATCTTATTGATGACAATATTGAGACACTACCCTTGTCAGTTTAATTACGGTCAATAACCCGATAGAGCACTCCTGGAACCATCCAGATCGTCGCACACGATCGAGATAATATGCCCTCAAAAATCGTGCTGCACTCAGACAGGCTCTTATCGAAGAGTGACACGTCTTCCCTCAGGCAATCATCAACCGATCGGTTAACTCGATGCCACGACGTGTTCAGGAAATGTTGGCTGTAGGTGGTGGAATCACTCGATATTAACCGTGTGGAATGTGTCTGTCTGGTTTTAGCAAGGGATTTTCGATACACATAAAAGTTAAAGTAATGCTTCGTTATAGTTTTATTTTCAATCGGCTTGTAAAATTACAAGGCTCTTAAATATGCTTTAAATGATAATTCTGTGTGTAATTTCATGAGAATCCATTCAGTAGAACCAGAGATATGACCATTTGAAGTCATTTTATACTTTCTTGTTTTGGTGAGTATATGTTGGCAAAAGTCGTTAAGTTATGTGTATAACTTAAAGGTTACGAGTACAACGCTCAACATGAAAACGAAACTAAATGAGAAACAATCTGTTTGATATAGAATTCCGGCAAAGGTAAATCCGCAAAAAAATACATTGAGGTAGAAAGCGCACATACAGTCAATACAACTCCTAACCTTACCACTCAAACGGCTAAACGATGCAACCCAAACGCGTAAACGAAACTTTTCAAACGGCTAAACGAAACTTTCCAAACGACTAAACGGCTAAACGGCAAAACGGCTAAACGCCTAAACGGCTAAACGATGACCGATAGCTGCTGTGGGGGTATAAAAGGAAAGGCATGCTGTCATTTATTCATACTTCAAGATGCCTCGACTATCATTGGAGCTGCGCAAATCTGTAATTCATGTGAAAGAAGATGGGTGTTCTACTGCAGAAATTCAGGAGACTCCTGAAAAATGCCTTATCCAATAAGTCTATATTCATAAATCCGTGAAATATATTGCAAATCACAGCAATAATATTTAAAATGCATTTAAACTATGCGCACACAACATTTGTAACCCGACAAAGAATGTATGATATTATTCATAAGCTCTTAAAGCGGTCACAAAAATGAGTGCAAAGTATTTATTTCAATATTATGTATTGACCCGAGATCTAATTCCATACATGTACATTGTATATCAAATGAGGAGTGAAATCAAGTATTGAATCATTTTGTACAACGAGACATAATTGATCAACACATTGGTAAATCACAATGGTCATATCAAAAAGGAAATGCAACATATTGTACATATTTGCATAATATTATTCATATGATATTGTATCTGTCGACATACAACACAGAACAGCATGCCTAAACGGCTAAACGGTTAAACGCCTAAACGGCTAAACGCCTAAACGGCTAAACGCGTAAACGATAAACGCGTAAACGAGAAAACGCAAACGAGTAAACGAAACTTTTGAAACGAAAGAATCGTTATCGATATTTAGGTTAGGAGTTGTGTTGACTGTATGTAAATCTTGAAAAACGTAAATATTCGTTAAAAAGTTAAATATTCGGTGGGACCTTTTACCATAAACATTCCTTATTTTATCATAAGTAATAGATATAAGATAATAAATAGTTTGGGATAAATAGGGGCGAATAGCACACAATGATTTCGTTTATATTTTCCTGTTCATTCTAAAACAAATCGGTGGTTGTTGCACATCTAACAACCAAATAAAAGGCCTCAGTTACAGTTACGCAACAACAAAAACTTTTTAAGAAAATTGCGGTCATGCCGTGCTTACAATATACATGCATGTGTACAATGAGCGATTCTCATCGCCACTTGCGATTTTCACTGTTTTCTTTGAAATTAGTTTAAGAAAAAAAATCTTTCGCCCCTTGCGATTTCAAAAATGTGTGATTTTATTTGAGCGATTTATATAACCAATGTATAAATATATGCTTTATATGTTTTTTTTTGAGGAAATCATCGCTGGTTTGGCACGCCGCTTGGCGCGATTATTGCCGTAAGTGGCAATTATTGTCGCAAGGAGGGATAAGGGTCAAACAATGCACTGCAAAATGAATGGCAAAAACATTGAAATGTCAAGATTATTAGTGAATGTAATCACTAAAAATCGTTCCTATTTAGCGATTTTATGTAAGCAGGGCCTTACATTACGTTTTTCTCAGTCCAATCGTGCTATAAAACATAAATATATTCAAAAAAAACAGGTCATGAAAAAAAAAACACACGCTTTATTTCTTAAATGTTATTGCGGCCTTATTATTATTACTCATTAAGATATGTTTTCCTTAAGTGTTTCTATTCACATATTCGATTGAGTTGATATAGCATTCTCATAACATTCATAACAGGAGCACCTTACGAAAGGTTTCTCAACAAAGTTTAAATCCACCATTTTTTATTTATCAATACAGTAAAAACCACTCCTAAGTAGACTATCGTAGGCAAAATCTTTCGCGTCAAAATTTGCGGTTATGCGTAGTGACTTTTTCGTTTATTCGGTTATCGGTTGTTCGGTTGTTGGGTTGTTCGGTTGTTCGTTTATTTGGTTGTTCGTTTATTCGGTTATTCGTTTATTCGGTTATTCTTTAAAAAATATGTTTTGTCTTTTCTTATAATAACATATTCGCAATTAAGATATTAATATTCTTGTGCAATATTCTCATCTCGGTCGACACCTATCACAATTTTCATGATGATGTCTGCATAGTAAAGTGACCCCCGCCCTCCTAAAACCTATGTTTATTCTCTTTAGCTCATAAACAGTGTCATTTTTTTCAACAGGCTTAGATACTTGATTCAAATTGATTATATAATATCTTATCTCCAATTAATTGCCAGCGTGTCAGTTCATATTATTGAAATGTAGTAGACACAAATACTTTACACTTAATTCAGTCATTCCATTTAGCCAATATATTGGGGGTTTGATATCATATTAAACGAGTGGTTTCTGCCATGCCTACAGGTGGTGAGTTTTGAATTTTTGAAAAACGACATATCAAATTCATCATTGCTGTGATTTGGAATACATTATATACATAATCTCAAAAGCGAGATTGAATCGAAGCTTTTCGCAGTTCCAATGACAGTCGAAGCATTTTTAAAAAAATGATTAATGACCGCATGCTTTCCTATTTATATCCTTCATATCGTTTATTCGGTTGTTCGGTTGTTCGGTTGTTCGTTTATGCGTAGCAAATTTTTCCTTGACTCGTGTTCGTTTATTCTGTTATTCGTGTTCGTTTATTCGGTTGTTCGTGTCAGCTGTCTACTTAGGAGTGGTTTTGACTGTACATAATAAATTATTAAAAACAACCAAGATTGTGATTAGTTAGGAAAAGTATTCCTCTTACGGTTCTAGCTAGTTTGATGAATACATATATGATAAAGTACGAGGTCAGTCTATTTATTAAAATATTGTATAGTACCGAGGCGTAGCCGAGACACCTGTATAATGTTTTAATAAATGGAGTTGGCCGAGTATTTTGACCGACTTAGTTAACCGTATATCATCTAAAATCTTGGACCATTAATACAAAGGGTATGTAAACTAAAAGATGCATAATTCATAACAGTATTATATTTACATGAAAGATGAAAGTAATATGGTGCATGCTCATTGAACATGTACATGTAGTTCTGCAAAATTCGTCTACAGATATACATGTAGCAAGGAGGTATCTTCTCAATTATGTCCCTTCAACTTGCTATCATCTTACTTTTAACAAAACAAGCACCTGGTCATAGATTCAGTGATTATTATGACACGGATATGCTAGTATCCCAAAGATACAACTGACACCAAATTATAATGTAAAATTATGATAATAGTCATCATTAATCGTTTAGTGCTTAATGTTTTTATTCTCACATAAACCAGGAAAAATCATTGTATGCGAACGCGGTATAGTTCATTCTCAATATATATATATATTTGAAAACGCGTTTTTTATGCTGAATCAATGATTGACACCATTCTGAATGACTCCATTTTCGGGTGAGGGTGAGGCTTTGGGTCCCGATAATAGCTGATCAATTGTGAACTCCACAGGTAGTAATTCTCCGATACTCTTTTTCACATATGTTCGGTCGTATTTCGTCATGTAAACGTCCCAGTCATTTCCAAACTGAAATAAAGAAACAACATTTTGTCTATAGAAACCCGTAATCAACATTCGGTGTAATTGTTTATTGGCGACATTCATAAAATTCGATTAACAACCTCAACATTGATTTAAACTATATGCATTGATAAACATACTGTAGAAATACAAATGCAAAATATATTCATATGCATATATGTTACCTCTGCAATAAATTGACGACATGAACCACAGGGTGAGATGTGCGTTTCCGTAAGAGTGCTGAAAAATTGAGATATTGCAAATTATATTACATTATAACTAGACACATGCACGAGACAAAAAGCTTCCAAATCTATTAAAAGTTTGATATAATACATTTTTCTGATGATTCAAATTAGTAAATTTTGAGACATTTGGAGATAAATGTACTTATGGTTGAGGGTTTTGTCAAGAAGCTTTTTTGGTCGGTACTTGTGGAAGATGTGCGCGCTTATTTGTATCACATTATTTGGTGCTGAAACGAGTTTTGGCGGAAACAGAATTTCGATTTATATGTATAAGTTTATCATTTTTAAATGTCGACGCAGTTGATATTGTACCTGCAAACTGCGATAGCTGTGAATCGCTTTTGTCCTTCGGAAACCGCTTTGCATATGGCAGTTTTCTCAGCACAGGAAGTGAGCGGGTAGGAGGCGTTCTCAACATTGCAGCCTGCATTTAAGACATAATTAAGGAATATTTTGATAAAGGGAAAACGTAAGAAAGGTTAAGAAAGATTCATTAACAATCAAAGTAAGATATATTATCCATTCCTATTTCCGATTGCTAAATTCGATACTGTATCGCGAAATAATATCAATGGATTGCCTTATGCCATGGTAAATTGTATCCGGAATGTTTTTTTTTTGTGCGAATCAGTATCCATACCCGTATATATAGTTCCGTCTTCACATAGTAATGCTGCGCCAACTGGAAAATTACTGTACGGAGCATAAGCCATTTTCATCGCATCAAAACACCGGTCGATCAAATTCTTGATCTCAGAATCTGAAAACAAAATATTTATAACTTTTGAGAATCAGCTCGCCGTCAACAAACGGAGATCCTGTATATGATACTTCGAATAATTAACAAATTAACAAAATAACAATAAATTACTTTCTAGATTTTGGTTGATAATAATGGAGGGGTTAAAACAAATGCTCGGCCGGAAAACGCTTGGAAAATGTCACAAGAATAACCATTTCGGAAACCGTTTAAAACAAGACGACTTGGAAGCCAGTCCATTTCTTTGTGATCGTTTTTGAATAAACGAATAAGATGAAATAACAGGGAGATAGAATTCTAGTGTGGTAAATTAATGATTTGAAAAAAAAAACTTTTCTTTAATTATGGAACCATTTATTGCTGTCATTAATTTACTGTACATACGAACAGTCTTTTATACATTTTGTAGCTAATTTGAAGCCATTTTTTGGCCTGTTGGATTATTAACGATTGAGTATAATTGCGCGAGTGAAAACAAATGATATCGCTGCGAAAATAAATCGCAACTTCGGAACATATTAATACATCTTCTGGAACACCATTTCCAAATTTGTGATTAAATTCAATTACCAAAGTCTCACTTACCAGATAATGATTTGTTGGGCATATTTGTAAGCTCCAATGTATGTATCCAGATATTCCAAAATTTGATTTAACAAAATTGAGGTAGAAATATTATTTAGAATGTGTGTCAAATGTTTTGCAAACGTTATCACAACCCCAAAACACAAAGTGATCGCCCACCGTTCCAATTTAAAGGGGCGCCCCATGATTTTTTTGTGATAAAAATAGTATTTAGTTCACTACTTATGCTTCTATGCGCTTATACATTAACTCATGGGGTGTCGTGACATTGAGAAAAATAAATTCCTTTTTCCATAGAAAAATATTATCCTTTAAGTAGTGGCAATAAAACAATATATTTCATATACTGGGAATCAAAATATAAAAGAAATATTAAAGATGAGATTTACCGTGGGGTGTCTCTTAAAAGTTTGTGAAGTCTCAGCATGCTTGTAAATAAACCCTCAAGACGTGTATGAGTACACTTAAGTGATAAATGACCAAAGATAACATCAATCATTAATAAATATGTATAACACATTATAATGGGAACATTGCGCATAGTAAAAATATACACAAAGTGATGTCCTATTTTAATGATGAAAAATAAACAATAAGGGCACTTCCATTACGATAGACTATGTGAAGTCTATATTACATGTATCTATGTAACGGTGACGTTATGGGCTTTTGGTTGCTTGTTATGATAAGGTATATAATAATGTTTAATGTACATGTATGTAACATTTAGATATAAACAATTGTAGCTAAGAAATAATTAATAGTAAATATGCATCAGTCATACAATCTTACGGTGGATCCAGATAGGGATGGCTTATAGTATTTAAAGGCCGCATGGGGTGCCCGCCAATGCATATTTGAATATATGTCGCAGCGAAACTTTAATTTTCAGCGAAACTTTAATTTCGCTAGCGAAACATTAATTTTTCGGATTATGTAAATATTCTGTGTCGTAATGTTATTAAGTAAGCTTTTTAACACAGTTTATCTTGTACATATGTATAGCAATATATTCATAGGTCACCTAACCAATTTATTAATGGCTTTTTATGGAGCTCTACTCAATGATGTAATTGAAATAAGCCGATTAATCCCCAAGTTCAGTTCATGACTCAACTCAGGGATAATCCTCTCTGACAGTGTGTTTTTTCTGTCACTAATACACCTGATTGGATCAAAAGATACATGAAACATAACTATTCAAGGTCTTACCCCAAGTTATGACTGTTTAAGTATCTTTAATATACTATTTTGTCCAACATCATCAGAGAAATTAATGTTTCGCTTGCGAAACTATAGTTTCGATTAAATCAATGTTTCACTGCCACATATACATGTATAATAAACCAAGGTCGAAAAGGGGGCATTTGATGCGTGTGCCCTAAAGAAGATCTGCGTTTTTAGTCTTTTACCAATCTTACCATAATCATTGAATAGTTAAATCGACACAACACAAAAGAGAAATTATACACGTTTTGTGTGTTTTAGTATGTAATATATTCAAAGTTTTATTCTTATATTTTTATTCTAAAATACCAAATTTACACACCCAACTTTGATTTAGTAGAAAGACAAAATTTATACTCAATACATTTTTTACTTTTCTGTGATTCCACTTGGCATTATAAAATCTTAAATTAAGTTGATACCTTCGTTGCTGGACGATAATTGCTGATAAGCTTTTATTGTAAAGTTCACATTACATATTAGATAACATTCAAATCTTCAAAAAAAATCAATATATTTGAATACACTTGTTACGCGCATATTCTATCGAAAGCTCTATGCGCTACATAACACAACATAAATAGATAATTGCTAACATTAATGTAAAGTTAAAACAACATGCATGTTAATTTAATATGCAGAAATAATACTATAATAATACTGCTATGCTAAAATAATACTGCTATTACGAACCATAATATTCTAGAAACAAATAAGTGTTAAGACTAGTTTTGAACATGTTTAAGCTTGTCTGCGCTCGTAGTGAGGCCAGTAAAGAGTTCCATAGCTTAGGGCCAAACACGGCAAAACATTGGTCTCCGGCCTTTGATGAACTACGTTGAACTTTCAACATGTTTACAGAGTTTCTGAGTGTTCTTCCAGGAACATAGGCCACGAGCAAATTTGACAGATACTTAGGTGCTAAACCATTGATACATTTAAAACACAACATGAGTACTTTAAACTTTAAACGCATAATAACAGGTAGCCAGTGGAGCTTGAAAAGAATAGGAGTTATATGTTCCCTCCTTTTAACCTGAGTTATGACCCTGGCTGCAGAATTTTGCACGATTTGTAGTTTTTTGAGTAGTTTACCATTGACGCCATAGAGTGCACTGTTTGCATAGTCTAATTTTGAAATAACCAGAGATTGAACAAGTGTACGTGTAGTATCTACATCTAGACATTTACGTATTTTGGAAATACAACGAAGGCTATACATAGCTGACTTACACTTAGCGTTGACAAATTGCTCCATTGACATAAACCGATCGAAAATTACACCTAAG
>LQRL01024690.1:10495-24901 GCA_001703475.1 Hydroides elegans
CGGAACAATAAGTAATACATGGTAATGCAAGATCTGCTTATTAAATTCGATGTGAAAAAAAAAACGAAAGCGAAAGAAAAAAATATTTGTTTTGGATTAATTTTAATATGATGTATTGGGTATCCGCCCAAAAAGTTTCCGCCCAAAAAGTTTCCGGCCATAAAGTTTCCAAAATTGACAACATGGGACAGAAAGTTTCCATCAAAAAATGAACATAAATATACAACTTATGCCAAAAAGAGTTTATTTACTATCGGCTTGGACTCTACAACACTGTTAATAATATAACAAGAAAAATGATAATGTTAATTAACTTTATTTAGATAGTTTTGACTAGAAACTTTTTGTCAAGGAAAACATACATACATGACCAATTGGCAACCTCCGTTCGACGTCGGGCCCCATTGCGACGTGGCAAAAACGTGCGTTCCCGAGCAAGGAGAGACAATGGTCCTTACATCTACAGAAACCCAGCCCGATCACTGCAACCGCGAATGAACTGCTCATTTTCTCGCTGTTTATTAAACAGAGACACATGCTCGTGTCGCCATCGCGGATTTGTTATTAGAAAGTGACACACGACAATGATCAATTTCCATCCAAGAAACAACGATTGTGCTCGCATGGAAACGAGTTCTGCTCAGTAGGGAGGCACTTGTATGTCGTGGGGGGTGGGACCGGTCGGAGGGGAATAAATCTTTCATTTTTCTTATGACCAACAAGTGGTGACACCGAGTGAGAAAATGAACGATGTTTGATATTGCTGTTAATATCATTATTAACTGTTGGTCCCTTTTCAAAAATCGTTGATAAACCATAAATGTTCATTAGAAATAGTACATAGGAACATATAGTTCATTATTTGCAAATAAATAATTTCAAGCAGCAATTTTAGCTCATATTGTCAAGAAAAATCACTTTTGTGAATAATAAGCACCACTTGATCTCGATACTTAAAAAGAAATTGGGTTCTCATAGCAAAAACATTATAATTTCAGCAAACTAAATTAAATATGTCTTTATAGGTATCACTTTTAAACAATTATGCAAGTGACACAATGATATCGCTAATATTGAACTACATCTTCTCATAACTTACTAAGTTATAATTACCCGTTCATACATTTTATTTATGAAAACTTTCATATGAAAGAGCAATTTCGATTTTCATAAAGTAACACCTTAATTTTCCAATTAGGTTCGGTCGCCTTTTAATTAGCCTCGATTTCACCCCGTGGCATACGTTCGCCAACAACCGTCTCAGCACCAGGGGTCAGCCATAGACCATGTCGGTGTCACTCGAGTGAAGAAAAGACGATCGAGTCGAAACAATAAGAAACCGTAAATGGCTTGATTGTTTTCAGATTGGATGCCAGCGGGATCGCGGGGCGGACGCATGGTGACGGTAACCAGGGAGCCGTAACCCTGAGTGATGGGTCATCGGGATGTCAGAAGTGCTGCCTTGGTGATGAGCTATAGCACGATGTCCTTGGGGACAGGTTCCGGAGGGGACGGTGCCAGAGTCTTGATTGCAAATGTGTCAGCCAACAAGACAATAAAAATATTGATATTTTTTCTTGTAGTCAAAGTTGAGCCACATGTATGGTTTGTTGGTTGTAATCTGTTTTTCTACATATTTGACTGCTTTACAACATCAAAGACAAATAATATGAGACATTGGCGATTAGTGCATCAATATAACTATCTCTTAACAATTTTCGAGTAGTTAAACAAGAAACCTGATATTTCTGCTGTAATATGCTGACCCCTTGATGAGACAATGTTGGACCTTTCGTCTTTTTCAGTTAAAGTGAAATATAAATGAAAATCGATACTCATTTTACCCCGCATAAGAAGTACATGTAGCATCGATTTGCAAATGATCCCAGGGATTTATTACAATTTTCCTTTGAACATTGATTTCATGGCAATTGTTGGTGAATGCCCTAATGCCACTGTAACGACCCTTTGTAATATTCTCCCGAATTGCCATTTGACCTTATTTAGGAGCCCAACCAAGCTTACAGCAAAAGTAATGGCATTCCCTCTTTTTCCACTTTTGCAACACGCCCGATTGTCCGTAATGGACTCAACTACCAACTGCTAAGCAAACGGGGACATCCACCCATTTGCAATAAAATGCAAATGCAACGAAACCAAATGTTTGATTTTGAAGCTAAATGGTTTCAAAATAATTCAGATCTCGAATCATAATGAAGCGGTTTGTATATGATTATAGGTCTGTTTGATGTGTTTGTTTGGTCTGTTTCTTCTTAATTGTGGACAAGTGGACACGAGTGAAATGTAGCAAACTGCAAATTTTCCTAATTTATAAATTACTGCCTTTTTGTGCCACTGTTAATTTACTTAAGTGGTCATTCTATCTGGGGAAATGTAAACGACCGCGTAATTGGAGGCTGGTCTATGAAATATGGAATTATCTGTCAAAAATATCACAACTCTGTTTGATATGTTTGTATATATTAACGTATTAATCTTGGGTTTTCAATATTGTACTCAATGTGATTTATGGTTGATTGAATTGGCAACAGGTGTGTATGAGTGGAGATATTAATTTGAAGCACTTTCATATATCTCATATCCTGGTTAGATTCTATACCTTGATTTAAGATTAGAAATTAAGATTATTCCACGGCTAAATGCGCGTTCACCCGAAACAGGCCCAACAAGCTCGAGAGCGTGTTTATTATATTTTTATGCAAATTTCACCTCAAGAACAAAGCGCATAATTCAACAAAAAAAAATACGCGCTTTTTTTCTGAAAGTGAAATTGGTATAAAAACATAACAAACAAGCTTTCGAGCTTTTTGGGGCAGTTTTTAGTGAACGCGCCTTAACTGTTTCGATTTTGCGCGTTTTTACACATTTGAGAACTTAATTCTATTTTGCGAAAAAATGGGAAAGCAATATTTTGTGTATCATTTATTTGTTGCTTTCCAAGCAATAGCTTGAAATATGAAGATATTTGTTTAGAAAACATATAAACCAGATATGCAAACCATCTAGCAGTATTAAGGTTTATGAGGATGGAAAGAAAACTGCCTTGATACAATATGCAAATGCCAATGGATTCTTGGACCGAAAATCCCTATTGATTTGCTTTCAATCCGCTCTTATCCATGTGGCAGGAGCCTATCTCTCAGCGGCAATCGAGCGTGAACGAGACGATGTTTTCGGCGATACGAGACCGCCAATGGCCCGTCTAATGCCGAACCAAGTAGCCCGATGATGCATAGATTTTCCGCTCGATTTGCCCGCGCGCCACGCACGTTAGACGCAGGTTTTTATTCGGTCTTGTTACATCATGGAAAAGTGGGATGTATGAATAGGGTTGGTGGTTTGGTTTTAAAGACAGCTAGGGATAGGGTTGTGGAGGGGAGACGGCTGGGCTTCATTAGAAAGTTATCAATGTGGCCGCAAGGTTGACCCGCTATCCATCTTGCCGTGGTTTCGCGTGTCATAGCTTCTTGTGGTGGGTAGGGGGTTGCTGTGGGTAGGGGGCTATGATCCTGTCATAGGGAAAGAGATGTGCACGAGGCAGGGCGGGGTCTCATTTATTCCATCCTGCTTAGTTTAATCAGCAAGTTTTTATCATTATTCAAGAAATGGAAGAGAGATGCTTAATTACAATCGGATTATTTTCTGATGCTGGCATCATGTTAAAGCAGTGGCTATTATGCAGCAGGAATGCAGCACGACACAAAACTATCAACAAAAATTTTAAAGCCTATGCAAGTTGACAAAAACTTAAATGATCTTATAAGCTAGACTATCAAGTTTTTACCATGTATAAATTAAAACGTCACAAAATCCTGCACTGGGTATATTTTTCTGGCACCAAGCAAAGTTGTTTTATATGTACATGTATATTTGCAGATTTGAAATCAAACTTTAAATGGGTAAGCCCTGACTTAGATAACTCGAACTGACCATCTTAGCTCGAAATTTCTTGACAAACCCGATTCCCATTTCCCTTCCCTCGCCTTAATTTATAACGTTTTACGCCATGATCTGCTTATTTTTAATTTATAGCTTTCCATATGCCCACAACCAATTATGCAAAACTTATGACAACGTGACAGATATGATCAGCGCAAAAGAAACATCGAAACAACTGTTTGGTGACCCTTTAATGAACAAAACAATATTTTCCTTCTGTCAGAGATCATAGGTTACAACAAATCATGGCAATACATCCGAATTCCTTAAAATAGCCCACATTCTTCCCAAACTTCCCGGTCCATCCCCATAGCAACGGAAATCAAGGGGAAATCATGAAGTGGAAGGGAGTGTGTCCTGGGCCGGCCCGGGGTGGACTCGGTGGGGTCGTCGATTCGAAGAAGGAGGGGCCGGGACACGGGCAAGGGGGAGGGGCTGCGTCAATTGTTTGGTCTTGAAATGGTAGTTGCGGTCAGTTGACATGTCACATTAGCTGCTTGCGCCTTGTTAGGTCCTGAGTGCCCAGCAATTGCTCTTTGTTTGCCATCTCGTTTGGACTGAAGAGGTGTTACGACACCATTTACTAGTTTCAAGATTTGTTTCCTGTGTTTGCTTTTGCAGGTGCGTCTATTAAATAAGGTTGGATTTTGTCTCATATAGAACATTATCCTTTTCAAATTCAGCCCACAAATGTACACGACATTACTCTATATTGCAGAGTGGACAGTTTTGTTTACGGATGATTTACAACAGTTCAACCTGTATACGGCGTTCATGTTAATACATGAAAAGCAAAGCGACAATCCGAAATTACTAAAATCAAATATTGCTCCAGGAAATCGAAATAATCATAAGCTAATGATTAGAACAAACACAATCTTAATGACCGAAAACAACAACATAATTAGTGTCAACAACGCATTCCATATTGCTCCCGATCACTATGTCCTTCCCGCGAGAGCAACCAAAATACACAAGTTGTCAGCCGGGGAGATCCAGGATCCAGATTATTGTCCCCCGATGACAACCGAAAATAGCTCTGGGCTCCAGCGCACTTGACACGAGCACCAGTGATGATCGACCGATCCAGAGTCGATATGGGGAATAGATTAACAGGTTCTCCCTTGAGGGGTATGTAGACCCAGAGGGTGCGTATTAATTTGAGTTGTGTCAAAAATATGAATATACATTCAAAGGGTATACCGATTACATGATGTATGATGATATATAAATATAGAAGCAACATGCATACAAATCTGGCAGATGTGTTCATATCCATTTGATTCGGACACATTAAAACGAAAAAAAGCAGAGTAAAAACGTATTTCTGCTGTGAGTAATTGAAATATGTTTGTAAATTAGTTTGTGCAAAACATTCCAGGGGATGCAATTTATAAACACGCGCAGAGAAATGTAAAGAAAATGGATCGAATTTCATGAATGTGAGAGATCCACGGACAAACAAAAGTGACATTTTGCCACAGTTTCTCTAATTGCCGTGTCCTTATCTCGAATAAGCATTTGCTTATCTCAACAAAGCATAGGATTCCAGGCTTCGTCTTACAGGCTCCAGTCCTAGAAATTGAAAGTAAAGAGTTCGACACACCCTTTTGTTGAGTACATGGTTTTAAGAACGATTCACAAACAAACTGGACGCTGCTTCCTCTATACTTGAAATAAAACCAAAAAAGCGGGTTATATAAAGAAGAAGAAAGCATCCCTGGTTGACAGATGATTAAACAGTCTTTAATCACAGAAAAAGCAAAAGGGAACAACATGAAAATTAAGGAATCTGCTACGTAAGAAGAAACATTATAAGACTAGTCATTTTCAGCCTGATTTCACATCTATGCGCAGTTGCTGAATCGTTAAGGGCTGCACCATGCGCACGTTCTAACATTGCTTCAATGAACAGTATTATGTTTAGTTGCTTTTCCCGCAATTATACGATATTATCATTAACTGGCTTTGAAGACGTCTCTAATATTGGAGTTGCGTGTCAAAACAACACTGTGTGCAGTTCATTTTTAATAACCGACCTCTGACCTCGTGTGTATGACCTTTTTAAGATGCATTTATTCGACACAAAATAGGTCTTGTTTTCTTTCCAAATGGAGATGTCACTTCGCTGAAATATTTAGTAGTACTAGGCACTTTTGATGTTGAATGTTAGTCACTTAAATTCAGGAATTCCTAGTTTAATACACTATATCATATTGTAATTATTGCAATATGATATATATCTCTATATGTATGTTAGCCATAGCCAAACGAGAGAAGTGCATCGTATTTAGAATATGTAACTGTTTGCATTTCCATGCATAATTACAATATTATATTCAACATGAGCAGTTCGCTATCACTTAATTTAAGAAGTGTTTGAATCCATGTTTTTAATTACATAATATTTTGTTATTATAACCTACTCGTAAGATTTATGAAAATATCAACATGCAAAAAAGGATAACTATCTTTAACACATATCTACATCTAAAACGGATAGCATCGCCCTATTCCTTTTCCGCATGCTTTTAGATCAAAATCATTGCGATAGCCCGAAGATAATGTATGGGCTTGTTCACACTAGAAGCGACAAGCGACAATATACTTATTTGTTCTTTATAAAACGGGCAATTCTCTGTCGCTAGTTTTATAAAGAACATATAAGTGTATTGTCGCGTGTCGCTTCTAGTGTGAACAGGCCCTAAGAGTCCACACAGGAAAAGCCGAAACAGGTTGACATTAAAATGAGCAATTATTTGGATTCGAAATGTTGTCGCAAGGCACCACCGGTGTCGCGCTTAATCTGTTTGTTTCATCTGTGGACTGAAAAAGGTGTGATAATCTGATAATACAGTCACATTTATTTATCGCTGGTTCGTGTCGAAAAGTCATTCTGTTAGAAGCAATTGCACTTTCTGCTTAATAGGAGAATCCGTGCAAAAATATTTTTTTCCTTAGATTTGCACTGTTTTTTTTAATCTACTTTCAATGACAGAGTAAGGATTTGTTTTGTAATAACTAGTCGCGACGAAATTGTGTTATATTTTAATTCTTTTGTTTTAGTAATAATTGTCAATAGCCTCGTCGGTATGTGGATGTATAATAGAAATGCAAAGAATTGTACATGGAACCCTTTTCAATAGCTCAAAGGCACAAGCACAACTGGGGTTGATCGTCCATCTGTCCGTCCTCATTGCGAGGTCCTTATCTGGTGGCTTGAGAGCTCTCGTATTACCCAGGTTCGGGAAATGGTATCAAAACAGAAATTTGGTAAAATCATAACTATTAGATGTATGTTGGTGTTGTGAAGCACTATTGTGTCGTTAAAGAAATCGATTTTACTTTTACCCATTGCTTTGAACCACATTGCGATTTGGGAGGATCCTTTGGTTTTGATTTATATAATATTTTAATTGGTAAATATGTTGAATGATCTTTCTCCATTCACTGAATATTCTTTTCTTTCGACTGAGTAAATTTACCATACAAAAGCAGTTCCGAAAATATTTTACGCCACCGATAACTACTATAGTGGCAATCGCAACTGGATTATCGTAGGAGTGGGTATGTCCCGTTAACTTTATTTTCAGATAGTCTCGAGATTTTCAGACGATAGTCTCGATAGGTTTTTTTTTAATTTCTGTTGGCTATTTACAAAACAAAAAATAGTAATTTACGAATTAATTGTTTTTCATATGTTGCAATTCATAAATTGCAATTAAAAATCAGAAGAAGAAGATTGCGAAAAAAATATGATTACATGGTCAGTGAAATTAATATTTTGCTGGCGAATTCGATTCTGGCTGAAATTGCAGTTCACCGTAACATATTCATTGATGAAATAAATCAATATGTAAGAATAAACCACGAGTTATATCTTGTGTCTTCGTTTTATTTCTATGACTAGAACACGCAGCTAGCACCTTTTATATTACATAGACAACATTGTTGACTAAATTACACATTACTAAGAACCAGCGAATTCATATAATATTTATATTTGACAAACCAGTAAAAACATAGTAATAAAACAAAACTATATTTTATCTAGCTATTTGAGTATTGATTGCCATATACGTTACTATTATTTATCGAATTGAATAGCTATTCCATATATATCTAAATTTGCCTTTTTAACAACCTGACCCCGATGTTCATCTAATTTATTAATAAATACATTGTACACGCGTCAATTTTGTATTTCAAATATGAATTTCTTTGCAAGCGGCCAACTTTTGTGAAACTATACATATGAATCACATATCGACTTCAAATCATAATGCATGCCTTTCAGGGCTTCGTCAAAGCGAGGTCATAAGAATTATATCCAGCCTTTTGATTCGTAACCCAATCCCATCAAATGGCAACTCTTTTCACGTCAATTATTATGATATTAATAAAGATCATTATAATTTATGGAAAAATTAAATTAAATTGTAATATGATGCCTGACACTTAAGTATATTGAGCAGGCAAACGAGTCCCACTGTATGCGATCATGTACCAAATTCGGTACTTTTCGGGTGGTGATTTTACATGTTATTAGTTGTCATCGATAGATTCTAACCGTAGCGAAAGATCATTCTAAAATAAATAATTCTTCAATACACATTTTAAGAGAAATTATATTTTATTTATATTTTATATTGAAATTCAAATTAATCAATCGCATCCCCGGCCCCCGGAGGTAGTGCATTAAAATGTATTTCAGTCTCCTCGCAAAACCGAGGGATATTCATAAGCATTTCATTTGTCGACAACATTATCTGAAATGGCAACCATACAAACCGCTATGATGTATATGCAAGGTCATATTTCAATATCTTTGCATATTTCTAACCCAAAAATGTAATTGCTTTGTTTTATTTATCATAAAAATGAAAGACGCGAATAGAATAGAATGCACCAAATGAGCTGTAACGCATAATTTTATCCGATAAATCTAAGCTAAATTGCTTTTGTTAATTTATCAATGAAAAATGAAAAATATATTTGATTTATTTGGCTTATACTTTAAAAAGCTGTAAGTAAATGCTTATTTGGTACACATATGAATGAAATTTAGACTAATTTAACATATTAATAGCATATATTAACATATATGAAGAGTACCCCACGAGCTGTTCCCCAAAAAAGCTGTTCCCCACCAAATTCCAGCTGGCTTGGAGATTTTGAGCAAATTCATTCTAGCTTGGAGATTTTAGCAAGTTGAGGAACACCTTTTTTGATAATTTCCTCATTTTTGTAATAAATATTGTGAATATTTATTTCAAACTTTATTAAACAGTCTTGCAATTGTATAATAAACGGTTATTTGCCATATATGATAGGTTTTTTGTATATATCCAACATTTCAATTTTCGCAAAAGGTGTTCCTTTTCTGTTCCAAGCTGGCTAGAAAATGAGGAACAGCCCAGCTGGCTTGGAAAAAAGGAACACCTTTTTGCAAAATATTAATGTTCAAAAACCATTATTTTGTTGTTGTTCATGCTTGTAATGTTGTTTTAAGGTGATTTAGCAACTTTTTGAAAAATGTGTCGTGGGGTACCCTTCATATATAGCAGTTTTATCAATGACTTCATAAAAACACAATATACAATTTTCACAAAATTTACATTTCACAAATGTGTATGGATTAAGAGATCGTTTACGTACTGTATCTGAGTACAACATATTATATACTTCATAAAAGGCTATACATACACATTGTATAGGCTTATTATTTTTAATCGTTCAAACAATGACACTAAACATTTTTTTATTCAACATCACTATAGTAACAATTCGTAAGTTGAGTATTTCAAATGATTTCATTTGCAAAACAATGAGTATTTTTATCCATTTACATAGAAAAACGGACATAGCGTCACCTTGATTATTGCATTGTCAATATCTTATACAGTCAAACATACGCGTATATCCTAGCACAAAAAAGTACCAATCAAGCAATGGCTCCGATGATTCCTGAATTAGACGCCAGCGACAACCCGCTCGCTCCACCCTGTATTCCATTAAACGAAGCCGCCGACAGCGGATTACCGCCGATCGCCTGTGAGTTCAAACTGGACGACGCCATTGACACGAGCGGATTGAACCCGCCGGCTACATGTCCCAATCCCCCTCCGAACCCTGTGCTATTATGATGCGAGGCGAACCCATTGCTCGCGAGTCCGTTCACATTCGCCCCATTACCAGCGCTCATGTATGAATGCATAGGATTCGGGTGCATCGCCGTTGCAGGGTTGAAGGGTTGGCCATGGGCGAAGGAGGCGAAGGGCTTATGGTCGTAGGCGCCCTGCTTGAAAAAGTCAATGGCTGATTGCGACATGTCCATCATGTGGCCGTGCAGACCCTTCTTCTTCTTGCCCTTGGCTGACATCTTGCGGTTGCGCGTCTGGATGCCGTCCTTCTTCATTGTGAGAGGTCGATTGACCTGAGAATGAGAACAAAGAAATATAGTGATTGTAACGAGGGTTTGTATAGTTTTATAATCGTGGAATCGTTTTAATCGAAATAAAAGTACATGTATGCATTTTCTGGTGTATCGCACTATTTGCAAAATTACAAATAGGTGGCTAAGGACTTTTTTGTCATGTCATACTAATTTGACTTGATATGGTTTTGTAGTTGTTATATAGATGATACAATTGAAATACACTACAGGCCGTAAAACAATCATCATATAGATAGCAAATAACTGCAAGGATGTAGAGGATGATCCCAGAATACACAGGGAATATAAATAAACTCATGTTTTTAAAACATATTATCCTGCATCACACATGTCATCAATAGAATACTATCAATAAATTATAAAGGATGGCTGGTATGACACAACATTACTTTCGCTAAACATGCCGTGAATCCATCGATATATTTTAACGGTAAAAACGGAAACCAACCACACACGTAAAAATTTTGTTTTAGTCGAAAACAGCCAGCGCAAATATATTCGTTTGAGGACTCCAGATAAAATCTAAAGTCAAGATTAACTCCATGATTCGGTATTATCTTTGGAAATGAAGCTAACAAAACAGTCCGGTCAGTACCGTTTATTTAGAAGACCGTTCTTGGCCATTGTTTTCGCAAGCTGGTGTTACAAAAATAGAAGTTAACGTTTCATTTTTTGGCCGTTACCGTTTATATTTATACGCGGAAATAAGTTGGAAACCTTCAGCAATAACATTATATCTTACCCAAAAATATTCTATGATTTCCATTTTTGTCGAGTTTTTTTCTTGACAAATAAGTGTATTTACGTTACTTCTTTTTCTTGCATTTTCTTTACGGTGTATTTGGTTTGCAAAACACATTTGCGTTAATCATTACAAATACAACTAAGCTTCTGAGATGCTCTTTTAAATGGTTTACATACGTGTGTTAATTCGCTAAAAACGAAGAGTAAATACAAATGCTTCAAAGGAATGATCAGAGGCGAACTACAATGATTTAAAAATAAACGAATAAGTTGATCTCATCATGTGAAGAGCGGCTTTCCTTCCCTTGGCCTTAAATTCACTTAACCAGTGTAAACATTATGACTACTCATAGGAAACATGGGATTACAGCGAGATTATGAATTTGCCATGCATGTTCTATGTTTATTTTTGAAAAGTTTCCTGTTTGTTCATTCTTCCGTGTTCATTTTTAGATATTCTGTGTCAGTCGTCTAGTTATAACCTAATTATTTCTGGGTTCATTTCTATTCCACGCATCCGATGTTTTGACTGGAACAATAGGATCCAGGAAACAAGCACTTGTCCTTTTCAGTTGTCACACCCAGAACAACATCACACCATCGATATTTTTAAGGGATTTTTCATTGTTTATGAAATATTTTCGTCCATCCTTTATCCGTATTTCATAGAATATTAGTTGTATCATTGTATCATTTTACAACCTTTTTGTGATAATTTGTTATACCTTTATTTGTGATTTTCTAGACAACAAGCTTATAAATCTGTTGCTGTATAATAATTTTGTTGTACATTGCATAAAATGATTGCATCGCAGTTCTGATTCGTTGAGTTGAATTTCCTCTATAGACACACCCGAGCATTTCCTATCAGCGTTTCTACTCCAATATGTAAAACTACAAATATATTAAAAATATATTCTTTTAATCCATACTCACATTGTGCAGTTTAAAGTAGAGCCCGCATGCGTTGCACACTGGATCTCCGTTCGGATTCCGTCGCCACAGCGTCGTGGTCGTCGTGCCGCAGTTGGCGCAGCTCGTGCCCGCTCGCCGCGCTGCAGACTAAAAAATGATACATTTATTAAGTATTGAGTTTGTTTTAAATAAATTATGCCGTTTGTAAATTCATGAAAAATGTATTGATAATACCCATAGGCTATTTCATTATTGTGATATGTGTTGTTTTTACTCTAGTAATGAACACTAGATGTAAGAGATGGCATAAATGCTCGCAATGAAAATTAGCGATAGATCATTAATGGTAAGTTTTAAATACACAAAAATAAATCATAAGCTACACCCTAATAATATTTCAAATATGTAAACGACCAGACAGTCGTACTACAGTCATACACATTCGTTCGTATAATGTCATTATAAATCACGATAAATACACGTTTAACTTTCTCGTTTTATCGCAAAACAATGTGTGTGGCTGACTGGTAAAAAATGGTTACGATGCACTCGGTAAAAGAGATAATTACAGTGTTCCGAAAATGTAGCATTTAACTTCAACACTATTCCTTACAATAAAAGACATCAACACATAATGCCCCGACTCCGAAGTCATTTTTTGTCGGCCTTTTAATTTACGATAATTGCTATTATTGAAAAATGTTGATGATACAATATTTGTAATATATGACGCCAAACAATGCCTAGAAACATATAAATAAAAATTCCTTTGCAAACGGCCAGATATGGAATTAAAACTGAGTCAATGGAATATAATTTATGTTTAGACGCCGTTGAGAGTAATGATCATTATTAACCACAATTGTTCGCAGCGCTTCTGTCGTCTTTTTGATTCTTTGTCATGTTCTTGTATGTTATTGTGCTACGGGGGGTAGCCCAATTCTAGGTATACTCAATGAGCAAAACTTTAAAAAAAAATATTTTCGGATCATATCTTTCAAGAGATATTTTCATATCTTTACAATCTTATTTCAAATACGTGCATTTAGTTCAAAAATCATAATAACATTTGCATTTAAAACATTTTTCAAAGATAATGATTATATTTAAATTCATATTTTGCTCAAGTTTTTCTTGATATGTGATATGATATACTAGGAAATTATTGTATTGATTTTCAATTTACACAGTTATAACAGAGAATATAAGCTTGTCAAAACACAATTTTTATTCGAAATCAGTCACTTGGTCCCCTTACATATTGCAGTCCATCCATCATTCCTGTGTCAGACTTTTTCACAGCGTATGTCAAATCAAATTTATGAATTTCGGCGGCACCGTGTTATGCAATATAGCAATTTCATCATCATTTGGGGTTAGAATGTTTTCAAATAGAAAGAGCGGAGACATTCGAGTTCCTATTCAGCGGCTCCCAAGTCAGTCTCAGAGTCTCCAATGCTGCCTCTCGTTTGACAGCTCATTTGAATCGTTTACGGGTGGGCATAGGAATAAGTTAGGGTATGCGCCAAATTTCGGGTCGCTCGTTATAGTTTTAGAAGAGATAAACTATATGATGGATTAGTCGTAATCAATATCAAGTAGTGTATGTTACGCGATGATATAGTGCGTTTGGCGACAATTGAATCTGACCTCCAGCTCATAAGTGTTCTATCACGATATCCGAGCCCCCTACACCGCCTTCATATAAGCTGAATCAAGGCACCGAATGAAAACCCCGAAAGCGGGGTTGATACCAAAACAACGTATTTTCCGTCAACGGTTAACGTCAACGCGTCGCCACTGTGTGACCCTAAAAACCCTTTTTTACGCGATACATTAATTTCGCGCTATTACAGTAATCAGTCAACATCAATATCCACACGTTTCACGAAAGACCCTAGAATGGCACAAGTCAGTTAAATGAGTACGAATGCAAGGCCTTTCGCTATGGCCCGTCAACTTCTTTACATTTTGCGTACAACCACTTAAGAATTCTAGACTGTAAGCATGACACATGAGATGTACAATGTAAGCGAACGCTAGCGAATGTCGCCACTTATAGGATTGAAAATTGCTTTCGGTGGCTTCCGATGCGCGAATTACATGTTCGACCCCTCTTCCCCCGTTTCAACCCGCGAGCGAATTCATGTCAACCTGTTGTTGAACAAATAATAAGCGCATAATGGATGATAACAACAGAAGATCGGGCTACAGCTTATAGCATGCACATAATCGAAAATTGAAAATGAATATGCGCTGTCCTTAAAGCTGCCAGCCTCCATTTTAAAGACCCGACTTGGTCCCTCAATTACGGAAGACCCTTGGCGACC
>LQRL01024697.1:0-10017 GCA_001703475.1 Hydroides elegans
TCATTCGGGAAGCGTGCGAAAATGATCTAACTAGATCATATAGCAAGTATAATGGTCATAGGAGTTAATATGATCTTCTTTTTAGAACTATAATTGTACCTATGTCGTCCATTTCTAATATCATTGACATGTACAGTGTAGCATAATTTACACTTTTACACAAAATATTATCAATCTAAAACATTCATATCAAACTTACGCGCAAACGGTACAATAGCCGCCAACGCTGAGCTAACCGTATGCAGCAGTGGATTATGCGCCACAGACAGCTCTTCCAGCTGGGCCAGCTGGCCTATACCATCTGAAATCCTGCTGAGACCCTGGTAGTCCATGTGTAAACAGGTCAGCTTTTTAAGCTCGAGAATGGCGCGGGGAAAACCTCCTGATTCGTCAGCTGGCAAAAAGGTGAAAAATAGGTGATTGAGGCTGTTCTTTCTATTTCTGAACAGATTAAAGTATTCTTGTTCTGATTAGAATTTCACGCACGCGATATGCAAAATAAACTAGCAAGGGTTATTTAAGTTGACTCTGGAAGTTGAAACGTTATGCATAAATCTTCTATTCTTTTTTTTTTTTTTGGCTTTTTGGCAAATATCGATAACATATTTGTTCCCTATGGGTTACTTATCCGTTTCGCAGGAAGAAAATTAAATCTTTTTTTTTTTAATATGGCTGACCTTTACCTGGTATTATAGTCATAATGCACGAACAAAAAAATCATCTAATATAATATTACCTTCGTCAGCCGCTTTAAATCTTGGGAAGTTTTCGAAAATGTGGAAATTCAGCTTTGCAATTTCTTCGTTGTCCAGATATCCTTTGTCATTTGTGTCCAGGGAACGGAACAGCTCAGACCGTTGCTACAAATAAATGTTAAGACAAGGCTCATTTATCAAGATTATAAGTTAAAAAAAAACAGTATACACAAAGAAAGAAAACAAATAAGATGCATAGAAAAACTTAGCCACTAATGCTAAAAATAAACAAGATAAGACCAGGCTCATTTATTAAGAATATAAGTTTAAAATACAGAATACAAAAAGAAAGAAAACAAATCAGATGCATAGAAAACTCAGCCACTATACTAGGTAAAATTTAGGAATTTTGATGAGCAAATTAATATCTAATTGATTAGAGAAGACTACTTCACGAGTTCTAGATAAAAAAGGTGTTCCACATTTGGCTTGCATATTTATATGTTAGACTTCTATGTTTTCTAGCTTGCAGAAAAGAGAATACCTTATTCTGTCGTGAAGTGCCCTTCATTAGAGCATGACGAAAAGTTGATTGTGTGATAACAACAATAAGAATCCGTTTATACAATTCATACAGCACTGTTATACATCGTTGATGCATTAGCATATGCCCGGGTCAAAGAATATAGTCTTTATGTTACTCCCGTTTTATTCGTTTTATTAAAGTTATTCCGGGCCAACTCACAAATAATACATACCGGAACAGGTATTTTGGCCATAACCGGATGTGCATCATAAAGCTCGTTCATATTGGCCAAACTCAAAATCGTCTTGGTTGTCCACGGGATGCCAGACACCTTTTTAAGAAAGGAAACTTAAATATATCATCAGCCTTTCATCAAACACACCTCCAAAATAAAATCGATTGAAAACAATCAATTATTTCTCGAAACTTGAATAGCTCGAATAAATAAATGAATAATTGCTATTGTTATGTAAATATAGAACTTACTTAATACAAATGCATTGTAGAATGACAGACTACAAGGGAAAGCAAGTATTCGACAAGTTTTAAATATCGGTTCAAAACATATTGAAGAACCATTTATTTGTTAAAACTTGTCACACAAAAAAATGAACTGTAGGCCAATGCATTATTTGATGCTTGAAGCAAATTAGATTTTATCATATAAATAACATTCTAAAACAAACATTGATCACGTTAATCAAAGTCTGAACTCAATCAAAAATCGACTTTACCTTCAATATAGTCAACTCTTGGCAGAGTCCCAATTCTTCCGGAAGGGCACTGAGCGCCGTCGAAGACACATCAAGAATCCGCAATTTCTTTAAATTCCCAATATCCTTCGAAAGCGAACTAATCGGGATCTCGGACGCGATCAATATCTCCAGATTGGCCGCTTTGAAGATGCCGTCATCGATTGAATTGAGTTTAGTTTTAGCGATGTTGATTTCGATCAGATCCAAACATTCTTCGAAGTTGACGTTTAATGTGCTGATTGGATTCTCGCAGATATTCAAGACCTAGAAAATTTGAGTCAGGATGATAACAGTGATTTAACAGCTTTATTTGATAGAAATTAAGTGATAATTTCATCACCTGAAAAAAAATGCAGAAAGTTACAGTGATTAAAAAGTTATATTTGATTCGAAAAAAAACTACAAAATATCTCCAGCTTCGGCGCTTTGAAAAAAACCGTCATCGATGGAATTGAGTTTGGTTTTAGCGATGTTGATTTCAATGAGATCTAAACATTCTTCGAAGTTGACGTTTAATGTGCTGATGGGATTTTCACAGATGTTCAAAACCTAGAAAAGAAGACAAATCAGAATTGATTATATCAGATTTCCTATATCCTTCGAAAGCGAACTAGTCGGAATTTTGGACGCGATCAATATCTGCACATTTGCAGCTTTAAAGATGCCGTCATCAATGCTATTGAGTTTGGTTTTAGCGATGTTGATTTCGATCAGATCTAAACATTCTTCGAAGTTGACGTTTAACGTGCTGATGGGATTCTCGCAGATGTTCAAGACCTAGAAAATTTGAGTAAGAAACGGTAAGCGATTTCACAAAAAAAAATACGAAAAGAAAATTGAGAAAAATAAAATAATGTTCAGTCAAAATTCTTTGGATGATTAATTCGTTATTTTGCTTTCCTAAAATTGAATTGGATCAATATTCTTTAAGAATGTTTTCCTTTTTAAGCTCAGTCAAATTGGCTGAAGGCTATTGCATTCCATCAATCCGTAAGTTCGTCTTTTTACATCTGATCTACACGTGATAGTTTGGCACTATGAAATGAATGCTATCTATCGTTGTTGTGAAACTTAACTCGGTGAAAGAATATAGACTATACTATGAATGTGCAACGTTGATGTTTATCAGCTAATATGAATGTTCTCTTTTCAACAAATATTATAATGGATTTTGTTAAGTCGTACGTACTCTGCTCTGATTAGCATAGTTCTTTATACATTTATTTTATGTCTGTATGAACTTTATGTGTAAAAGAAAACACAAAATAATACCTGCAATTTCTTGCACGCTTCCAGCCCCGGCAGTTCTTCAATGCGTTGTCTGGACACGTTGAGTGTGGTCAGATTATGGAAGATTTGGAACGTTTCCGGTGGAATCGAGGTTAAGGTTGTGACGTCATCATTGAAGGCCGCTGGATCCAAGGGCTGCTCAATACTCGTCTTTTTGTCTTCTTTGCCAAGAACCAGAACGTCAACCAAATGTCCGTAGCCTATATAAATTTGAAAAATATATGATAAATTACTCACAAATGCCTACGGTTTGTTTGAACACGGAATATTGGAATTTTGGTCAAATTTTAACCATTTTCTCGGGACTAAAATAATAGTTTTTGGTCGTTACTCGTCTTTTTGTCTTCTTTGCCAAGAACCAGAACGTCAACCAAATGTCCGTAGCCTATATAAATTTGAAAAATATATGATAAATTACTCACAAATGCCTACGGTTTGTTTGAACACGGAATATTGGAATTTTGGTCAAATTTTAACCATTTTCTCGGGACTAAAATAATAGTTTTTGGTCGTTACTCGTCTTTTTATCTTCTTTGCCAAGGACCAGAACGTCGATCAAATGCCCGTAACCTGCAAAATCAAAGGTAAACGCATTTATTAAACCACAAAAACGATTCAACTTTATCTTTATATTCTTATGGAAAATTGTTATAGTTTTGGCCAGATTGTGGAAGATTTGGAATGTTTCCGGTGGAATCGAGGTCAAGGTTGTGACGTCATCGCTAAAGGCCGCTGGATCCAAGGGTTGATCGATACTCATCTTTGTGTCTTTTTTGCCAGGTTTGCTACTCGCCCAATTTTCTATACTTGAGCTGAGTGGTTAGTGGTGATTTTCAAAAAACATAGGCATCAGAGATGCAAAGCCCCCAGCCCAGGCCAAACAGTCTTTACACGAATATTTGTGGATTGAAATACGCCAGTCGAAAGAAATGTTTTTCCCACAACGTCTTCCTCAAAATGTCTTTTTCACGACGTCTTTCTAACAACGTCTTTCTCACAACGTTTTCTTTCAACGTCTTTCTTTCAATGTCTTTCTCACAACGTAGTGTTCACACCGATGCCCCAACATATTTGTCCACAACGTCACGATAATATTTCTCTATGTTATATGCTCAGACCGCCGTACAAATACCCCCAAAATATCTCAAATTAGTCTATGTTTAGTCCCCCGTAATTTCAACATTTTTTGTCGATTAAACTGAAACTTCGACGTTGCACATTTGCAATATATATTCGTTCACTGTGTGAAGTTTCAGAACCCTAGGACAAAGACTTAATACCAAAGAGCCGCGAACAAACTGCTGTATAAATATCCCAAAATATATCGAATTCGTCTAAGTTCAGACCCCCGTCATTTCGACATTTTTTTGGTTGATCAAACTGAAACCTCGACGTTGCACATCTAAAATTTATATTCTTTCACTGTGTGAAGTTTCAGAACCCTAGGACAAAGGCTTCATACTAAAGTCCCGCGGACAAACTGCTGTATAAATATCCCAAAATATCTCAAATTCGTCTAAGTTCAGACCCCCGTAATTTCGTCATTTTTTAATCTATCTATCTGAAACCTCAACGTTGCACATCTACAATATATATTCTTTCACTGTGTGAAGTTTCAGAACCCTAGGACAAAGGCTTTATACCAAACTCCCGCGGACAAACTGCTGTATAAATATCCCAAAATATCTCAAATTCGTCTAAGTTCAGACCCCCGTAATTTCATTATTTTTTGGTCGATCAAACTGAAACTCCAACGTTGCACATCTACAATATATATTCTTTCACTGTGAGAAGTTTCAGAACCCTAGGACAAAGGTTTCATACCAAAATGCCGCGGACAAACTACTGTATAAATATCCCAACATATCTCAAATTTGTCAAGTTCAGACCCCCATAATTTCGATATTTTTCGGTCGATCAAACTGAAACCTCGACGTTGCACATCTGCAATATATATTCTTTCACTGTGAGAAGTTTCAGAATCCTAGGACAAAGGCTTCATACCAAAATGCCGCGGACAAACTACTGCACCTCAAATGTTAACAGACGGACGGACGGACAGACGGACAGACGGACGGACGGACGGACAGACGGACTGGGGGATAGCAATAGCCCTCAGCCAAAATGGTTGGCTGGGGGCTAAAAAATAATGAAAATATACTTGAAGTGTTTTTGGAGAAATATTTATTGCATTGAATTTGCAAATGAATGATCTCCTTTCTGTAAAAAAATTGACATGAATAGATTTACATGTATTTTTGAATTTTTCATGCGTAAATGATTTCCAGCATATGCCGAAACCCGGCTCAATTTTCAATTCTCCGTTCTAGCTTATTTTCGCGTTTAAACCCAAATTCCATCACATATTCCACAGATGAACACCATGTTCGGAAATAAAACGGTTTAATTACATAGAAAAAAAATATTCATAGCGTCTTTACATTATATATTACATCCTATTCTCATCACCATTAAAAGCCGTCAGATTTAGTTTATCAGCGCCCTTATCAGCGAATCGCGAAGCGAGCGAGTGCCCGTCGTAGAAACAATCGCTCACTTTCATGTTTAAAACCGAAATTCAACATTTCTCAAATAAACCAATTTTAGAACGTAGGAAAAACACTAAGATCTAATTTTGTACAAAACATTAACGTGTATAGAAACCCTGTGAAAATTGAATCAAAGCCTATAAATGCATCATATATATCAACTAAAATTTACCGTCAAAAGCTGTCGGGTCCAATTTATAAACGCCCTTCTCAGCGAATCGCGATGCGAGCGAATGTGCATCGCAGAAAAAATCGCTCACTTTCGCGTTTAAAACCAAAATTCAAACACTCCTTTGAAAACAAACCATAACGAAATAACGAAAATGGAATGTAGGTATATAACATATAAGCGGGTATGAAAAAATGTCCGAAATTGCACTAAATCCTATAAATATCATAACTAAAATCTACCATCAAAAGCTGTCAGGTCCAATTTATCAGCTCCCTTCTCGGCGAATCGCGACGCTAGCGAATGAGCATCGCAGAAACAATCGCTCACTTTGGCGTTTTCATCGATCGATAGAAAGGCATTCGCTTCCGGGTTCGGTTGCTGTAAAAAATGAAAAATTAATAAATTTAGATTAAATCATTGATTAACTTAATCAATTATATATTATAATATTAAAAAATAATAATAATAACGTTTATATACATAAACGTATAATGAATTCCTCATACAACAATATCAATCTTTTTATTATTGCTTTGACTGAATAGAAATAAAAATTTTGATTCCCTTTGAAAATGTCTTATATATATCTTTTTTGGTTTCATTTTGTTATTTTATAATGGTGCGGTCACCGGCCAGCGGAATATACTGAAACTGCTGCAAAATTGGAATAAATTGGTATAAAATATAGTGATCCGAGTGGAATCTATTTTCTCTGAGCAAACTAAATTGTATACCAATTTCGTAGAAGGAGGAAAACGCTAAGAGTCGTTGACAGCACCATTAAGTGAAAATCCGCATAACCAGAACTTGGGTGTTGAGCTTTGATTTTCCTTTGGTCGGTTAACAATTCGGCTCGAACCCTTCATACAGTCTTACCCGCTTATCTCGTACCCGTTTGTCTCGTCACCCGCCTATCTCGTCACAATTTTTTATCCCTACCCCCATCAACATTTATGATTTGGAAATCGGATATCTCGTCACCCGGCTGATACAACATTTTACTCCAAATTATTGAAAAGAGTTTTCAACCTCGAATTATATTCAAATTTTAATTTCAATTTCGAAAATAATAAAGCTTACCACTGGCTTGGGCGATTTTGGTGAATCCAACATGAAATGGACTAACTTCATTTCAAAGAAATGCAGCAGACACTCCTCAACCTATATAGAAAATATATAAAATACTATAAAAAAACTTTTAAAAATACTTCAACAAGTACCGTCCTGTGAATCTAAGATGCGACGATCGTCTCTAGAGATTTGCAAATTTATAGAAACTTTTGTCTCCAAAAGTTTGCAAATATTTGCAAACTTTCAGAAACTTTTGCAAATTTTTGGAAACTCTCGGAACATTTGAAGCGAGGGGTGTTTGTTTGCATGTCTGACATGTGCGACCATATAACAATACATTGGGATTAGTGTCACGATTGCTAAGTTCCTAAGCGATAAAGCCAAACGAAATAATCCACCGCATTATGTTTCATTTGATTTTTATTTTTATTAAAAAATAAATGATATTATAAAATCTAATTTTCTCTTCATATTACTTTGAATATTTTAGAAATCATTCTATATGTTCAATTTGTTCAGATTTTACTATTAATTTCACTCTAGTCTTGTTTCATTTTAAAGAGGAATTCCCATTTTATTTAATATGATGAAGGTGACCAAAAAAAATACTCGACGCCTCCTTCGTAAAAAAGCTTGAAAGGGGTTTAATCGCTTTGATGCTTCATGCATGGTAATTACAAAGCTTTGTGGTCAATAACTCAGCACAAAGCCTTATCCATCCATGGGTTAGACCAAATTATCTAATTGAGATGCTTTGCTCCGGATAATGTTCAACATCAGAAAAAGGGGAGCGTTGCGAAAACATACCCAATGGCTTTACTCCACGCATATTAAAGTTTAGTAATATTGTATTGAATTGAAAAGGAAAATTATATAGCTTTTTAAAAGGACCCTTACTTTGCTGAAAGAGGAATTTGAATAAAATTTTTTCTCGATTAAATATAACTCCATTTCTATCGCTCATCTTAAGACTCTAAATAAACAAAGCCCCTCCAACAATGCAAATAAGCAAACACGGCGGACCAGATGGCTATGAAAACTTTTGGCAACTTTTGTCTCCAAAAGTTTCTGAAAGTTTGCAAATATTTGCAAATATTTCCAGCACATTTCGTAGACGATCGTCGCATCTTAGATTCAGTGGACAGTAGATCAGTGAAACTGATTAAGTCCTCCGCTACTTCAACAACAGTTAAAAATTGGAAAAAAAAACATAGGAAATCAAATCCGATCATCAACAAAAATCCACCGAAGGATTGTCTTTTTCACAACGTCTTTCTCACAACGTTTTTCTCACAACGTCGTTCTCACATCGTCATTCTCAAAACGTCTTTCTCACAACGTATTTCTCAAACGTCGTTCTCACAACGTCTCACTCAAAACGTCTTTCTCACAACGTCTTCTCACAACGTTTTCCTTACATAAAAACGTCTTTCTCACAACGTATTTCTCAAACGTCGTTCTCACGTCTTTCTCACAACGTCTTCTCACAACGTTTTCCATACATAATCGTAGTCCTCAAAACATCACGATATACGAGTAATCTTTCTAAATGCACCAAGTCCCCAAAATCACTTATTTTCAAAACATCGCAAATTTCCAATTTGTGAGATTTTTCAAAAATAATACGCCTAAACACAGCTCCAATATATGTTCGTTCCATATGCAAAAGGAGAACAAAATCCATCGAGGTATAAGCGAGCACTCGTCCATACAAAGTAGTGAACCTAGGTGTCGACAGACGGACAGACGGACAGACAGACAGACGGACAGGGTTCATAAGTCTTATAATTCCATTGAACGTATAAAAAACTTGAATTTTTTTTTGATAGCTCAATTATTTGTTGTAGTGACGGACGGACAGTACTGAATACTATAGCGGAAGACTAACGCGGCGGCGGAGGACTAAAAAATAATTTTAAAATACTATAAATTGCGATATCCAGAACGTATGTCGCGATAAAAGTATTGCGTAATATCGTGATAAATTGCATATGATCGCGGTATTTTATCGGTATATAGCGATAAATTGTTGCGTAAACGCGACCTTACACTTTAGGATTAAGTTTTGGAAGTTATGAGTAGATATCCTAAGAAAATGAAAATATGTTGAACAAGACTGTCCAAGGACAGTGTGCCACAACTTGCACAACTTAAGTCAACCCTTAAAACTATGAAATGATCAAACACGTTTATTTAACCAGGTTATACCGTAGTTATCGATGTATAGCCCGCGGGGCATACACAAATTTTACACACAAAATATCAAGGTGCGGCTTAGACAACGGTGCGGGTGACACCGATTTCTAAAACATAAATCAATCGGTTAAGGATTAAGTAAAAATTCGTGGCATTGTTTAATTCATCGACACAATTATAGTAATAGTATTTAATTTGAGCTGCTGCAATCTCTCTGCGGATTGTTCAAAGAAAGAATCATTATGCGCACCATATAAAAGGCATTTGAATTGTGTTATAATGAAAAATATACGATATTAAGAAAAAAGACAAATTTAGAGTGCAGGTTAAACACCGGATCTTAAAACATAATTCTATAGGCTTAGGGGGAGCACGTCAAACACCGATGCGCGTTATACGTCGGTTATCACGGCAGAATGTACAATCATTGACCTAACCAAATAAATGAAATGTATAATAACCAATAATCGGATATACGGATATATCAATTTATTTTATCAATATAATGGTGTCTAAATTACTTTTCAAATCTAGTCTTCTTTAACAGCCGAACCGTTTTATTTTGATTATGACGTAACAGTCGGCTGTGCAGCACACCATCGAACACATTTGTTTTAGTCTATTGACAAACAAACGCTCGCTGAACCCATTAAAAAGTATAAAAATTTCATCATATGAATATTATGGTGTGTAAAAATGTACGTCACAATTATACGTGCAGCACAATGGTGACAGTGTATGCAAGCCCAACTAATACAATAGG
>LQRL01024704.1:11109-21598 GCA_001703475.1 Hydroides elegans
CTAAAATATGTCGACATTGCAAATTGAATTTTGAGCATTTTTATCGTCGTGTTTTGGTTTTATGATCCAGTAAATCATGGATTTGTTGAACACGAACCAGGTGTTTTGTAATGCATAGCAAAATACCATGAAACAAAAGTGCTCGATTGAGTTAGCCACTATTTGCACAGAACCCCTCAAATAACCTTATATACCAGCCTTACTACCGAAAACTTAATCTCGATTCCACGTAGAACTCTAGACCTCATTGAAATATTATACGTGATGAGACGAGGAACGGCGGTAATTCTGAATGACAGCTTAGTGATGTATTTGCTCTGAGCTGCTAAAAAGTCAGAAGTTGTTTCTTCCGACACCCCCGTAGTAGAGAGAATCGGAGATTTGAGTTTCGTGATCGACAACACGATACGAGATACGACGAGATATACCAATATTTTGATATGCCGTTGAAATACAATCTACCTAGCCCCGCTATATATACATGGCAGTTTTGTTTTCTGTCTAGACTTTGAGATATATATGTTTTCTGTAGAACTGACGTATAAAACGTTGGAAATAGTGCACCGTGATTTTGCCTTTTTAAAATATAGGTGCATTTGATTAAGTTCGTTTGTAGGACACAGACAATGAATTTATAAGTGACTGGGTTAAGAAAATAGATGTTTTCCCGAACAGCGATTAATTTGCAATGGTGCAAAGGTGTCATTGGGTAGGTTGCACTAGAAAAAAAAGGTTTGGGAACGTCCTCAGCACAATTAACTCTTAAAACTTTGAAAATACCTTGCACAACATCCTTCTTGGAAATGCTCTTTCCTGTTTTTTTAAAGTTTTTTTTTCGACATGATCCCTGTCAATAAACTTCTAATCTAGAAAAATATATAGCAAAATATACCTTTAACACCTCTTGTATAAACATCGGGAACGATGATAAGCTGGGGGCAAGTCCGGCAAAAAAGTAGCCAAGAACAGATATTATCCAAAAGTATACATATGCACAAAAAGCCGCCTGATATTCAGAAATAATATAGGAAAATGAACAGAAGCAAATCATATACGATAGAGAACAATAAACATACTTATTTAGGCATATATACGTAAATATATCTATTTCACGCTATATAGCGATAGGCAATTATATAAACTACGTGAAAATGATTGAGAAGTCTGTTCGCTGAAAACTGCACAGGATAAAAACAGAGTGTGGATCCAAAAAAGGTAATTTGAGTAAACTGAATGTTTATGAAAATTCCTTTAGCTAGAATAAGGACGCAAAGCGAAGAATTGTAGCATCTATTTCAGGTAAATGAAATAATTAATCTTACGACCTGGATACCCAGGGCAGGGCATATCCTACCCGTAATACTGCTTGTTTAAACGCTAAAATCAGGGGTGGATGGGATGGATTTATATCGGGGAATCGGGGTAAGAGATGAAGGGACATCCTATCTTAATTTAAGTAAATGTATAAGAATATCCTTTCTCATTTCTTACTGTATTTATGAAACTTTCATTTCAATTCCTGAAGACCCGAAACTATGATGTAGCAGCAACATACTGCAAAAAATTAACTTGAGAATGACTGCCTGCTTTATTAGATATGAGCAGAATGCAATAGATAATGTTTTTACTCTTTCATTACCTTCAATATTCCCAATGAATGTGAAGTTGATTTCATTTCCAAGCGGTAATTCGCATGTCATCACCAAACAAGAAATGAAGGGATGTGCATATTGAGCAGATTTAGCAAAACGCAGAGATTGATCAAACTTGGCGATGCACATAGAGTTAATTTCAAGGCGGATCCGGGACAATCGAAAAAAGTCGGAAAATCAGCTTGTGTCCTGTGAAATTACATTTTTATGACTAAATTGTCTTATGTTCGATGACAAAAAATCGAAAAATTTACAAAAATAGGAAAAGAATCATCCCTGCAATTTGATAAAACCATGTAGAAGTCTACATGGTTCTTTCCTAGAAGTATTTAGCTAGTTACAGTGAGTTAGCCAGGTTCTGTATGTAATGGGCATGTTTTCACTCATAGCAGTTTAAGTAGAGGCACCACACTGAGGAAATAAGATCTGATTGCACAGAAAGAAAAACCTGCGCCATCTTTGAAGAGATATTTGCAACTTTTAGATTACCGTAATTGCTATAATTATGGCAATCTGCCTTTGTTGTTGGTGTTGTGTGGGTGTCTTTTACATATAAATTGTAATAGTTTTGAATTGATGATACACGTATTGTATCCATCTCGTATATTATACAATGAATCAAGTGTCTTAATATGTACAGTGCAACCTCGGTTACTCGACG
The DNA here is from genome assembly GCA_001703475.1 of Hydroides elegans. NCBI lineage: Eukaryota > Metazoa > Annelida > Polychaeta > Sabellida > Serpulidae > Hydroides > Hydroides elegans. The sequence goes on from LQRL01024704.1 coordinate 13,423, forward strand.
ATCCTGGTGGTCGAAACGAATTCCGTAATTATTCCGTATGTATACATATCTATCCCTTAGTACATTGAAGACTCGAACAGTCCTACTTAGACTCTGACTTTTTCGAAACAGTTCTAACATAATGACCTCAAATAAGCGCCGTTCGTTGTATAGAATCTACTATTTCATATCACAACATTCATATCAAGTAGGACACCAACGGTCACTGCAGCTAATGTCAACCTGTCCTTCATCGTACTGTTCCCCACTCGTTGTATATATACATTGTAACTATTCCATAGTGTTCTATCTTGCTCGAAACATTCCTATAAAGTTGAAAACCAACGGTCACTGTGGCTGAGGTCAACCCATCTTTCATCGTATACACAAAACAGTTTTCGATTATTGAAGCCACCTTTGAACTGTGCAACTTGAAAGAAACTTTGGTGTCATCGCCTAGAGCCTTTACATAGAACGTTGTCAGTCCTGCTTCAATTTGACAGGTTACAGATATCGCGTTACCCCCATGACCATGGGCATTGACTTATCTCTTTGGTCACTTGATGAAAGGTAAGTATGTCACATTCCATTTTTTGAATGTCATATTTTCAGCAAATGGTTATGTTTGTGTTCGTTTTGCTAGCAGCTTCTGAACGGACTCATTTGACAGTTGGACATTTCGCATGGGTCTGAGGTCAGTTATGTGAGAAAGAATGGAAACAATAAACATATTCTCGCACGGGAAGAGTGATATCTAGATCCGTCTCTAACAATGGAAACGCCTTGCCTTCGTAAGGAAGTGGAATCATCTTGGCGAGACCAAAACGACTATGGTACAGTCGGAACTAAAAATATTTAAGGTAGATGTGGTAAAACGGTGTGTAAAACAAATTGAAATCCAAGCGGAAAATGTTAGGGGCGTGGTAAGGACTTTGTGATTTCAAACTTACATCTATTAGAAATGCGACGACGTCCGTCTTGCCGTTGAGCACCGCTTCGTGTAGACAAGTCCCGGTCTGCGTCTGACGGTGAATGTCAACGCCCGCTTGTAGGAGAAGGCTGAAAAACGCCACAAAGTAGGATTAAAATAAGGACTGATATACATTATAATATGTGACACGCTTCCAAAAAAGTCCGTTCATTAAAGTATGACTCTAGAGCAAACGTTTTATTTAAAAAATCTTTTTCGAAAAACCCTTTTTTCAATTATCGGTACGCAGCTTTTTCCGAAAAAGAGATCTATGGTGAAGAAAAGTTTCTTTGGTGTGATTTGTTTTCGAGTTGGCTTGGTGCGCTGGTTAATTTCAGGTCGGAACATTACCTTAACTCTCGCACAGCGTTTACAAACTGTGAACATTATATCAAGTACTGTATATTTTCTAAAGGATGTCCGTACAAAATGAGGGCAATGCATGCTGTGAAAATATGAAGGAATATGGAGCTATGAACTTAACAACTCACTGTATGACGTCAGTGTGTCCGTTCCTGGCCGCTAGGTGAAGACACTATGATAGGGAGTGGGCTTTAACTCAAATGGGGCGTTAACTCGAGCGAGTACGGTAAATTGTAGTCTATTTGAATAAAATATTTAAAGAAATAGGCTCGAAATGCGACTCACTGTATGACGTCGGTGTGTCCGTTCCTGGCCGCTAGGTGGAGACACGTGGCTCGCTTGGCGTCGGCCATGTCTTCCGCACTGTCCAATAGCAACGCATGACACAGTTTGGATTGTAGAAGTAGTTCAACAACCTATAAGGAGTACAAAATTTAACGACTTGATAATTGATTCAGGGTTACTTATGAAGAGACCAATGTCTTCCGCACTGTCCAGGAGCAAACGCATGGCACAGCTTAGACTGCAGCAACAGCTCGACAACCTGTTGGTTTATACGAAAAAAAAATAGATATGTTAATACATGTAGTTCAGGAGAGCGAATTAACTTTTAAAACGCATTTCAGAGAAGGGCATGAGAAGACAAAGCTAGAGACTCGAAGAAGAGAAGGAGTAAAGGAGAATGGATGTTTTGGGATAGCATACAAATAAAGATAGAAGGGACTTATATCTGATAAATCTAAAATTTATTTCTTACAGGCGGTTATAAAGAAACTCCCCAAGGATGTACAAAGAAGAAAACAGATCCAGAATCCAATCGAATGAACCACCGTCTACCTTTAATTCATTCAACCAATAATCCGACTCATTTTTCTCTCTACTGACGCCGTAACAGAGCAGGAACTTTTCCAACAAGCAAAGCAAAACATCTTGTCCTTGAGAAACAGTGTATGTTGGCTCCTTAAGTGCGAAACCAACCCGCCCATCTCAGGAATCGTTTTTCAACATACGCAATCTGATTTCTTCGCCGTGTTTACATGTGTTTTTTCTTGCTTTTTGGAACAGAAAACCACCATCTGTTAACACGATAATAAGTTCGCGTGTCTATTATTTCGCTATCAGAAGATTGAACAGGTGGTGTTTTTTGAGCGACGGCGAACGTTTTATTTGGTACTTAAGAGGCTGATTACCATTAGAGAGTATTTTTTTCTGTAATGATATATAATAACTTCATTTCGACATGTGAACAAAAAATCAAGATGAATAGCCTTAGGGAAAAATTATTGGACTTATATATAACAAAGTAATATTTTATCAATTGTAGTATGTACATCATATGAAAATCTTCTTTTATGTACCGGTATCTTTGATAAATCCATCAAAGAAGCACATGGCTTTTCCAAAAGCATTCACATATACTGGATGCAAATGTGTACATAATGTCTTCGTATAAGCCTTTGAGGAGGCCTCATCTGCGCTTCTGAAAGTTAGCTTCTGTGTGACTGTCATATTACAATAATTATTGCTGGTAGGCCGGAGACAGAACGACAGACGTCAAAGTCTCTTATTATCTAATGTGGATAGATACACAACTACAAACATCAATTCAACTGGCAATGTTCAAGACCAAAAAATCCTTGCATTGTTTCTTGTCCAGATTGTTTCTTGAACAGCTGCCCCCTCCTTGTTTTGACATGGTTATTGTCCAGAGCGGCTACTATAAGCCAACGCAGAATGTTTACATCGTAACAACTCTAAACAAACGGTGTATCGCAATCCGAACACAATCTATTGCGAAAGAATACAAACATCGAGTGTCAATGGCAAAGAAAGGAGTCTCGAAATCATATCCATCGGCCTGGACCTATCCAAAGATACTCATAAGGAAAATTTCTCAATGAAAATTTTCTCAATGATAATTTATTTCTACCATGTTGGCCCTACAAGACATTTTGGCAAAATTTGTCATGGAGCTCCACCACTTCCTTCGAAATCTTGGTGAACAAATTCATAACATTCTTTAGATTGGATTCAAACATTTATGTCTGAATCGAATGGTTATATCGATTTGGCACAAGTCAGTTGCAGTTCACGTTCTAATATCGAACACTAGTTTGAATAATAATGGGTTGCTAATGGCAAAGTTATTAGTATTTAATCTTAATATGATGGGCACAGGTAATATTGAACAACCAATTAACACTCACCCGAAATATTTATTGTTACTCATAATCCGAATATGTTTACTATTTAGAATATAATTTTGAATCAATCTAATTTTGGTTTGTATCACATCTATATCAGCCACAAGCCCCAACACCTACATTTTTGTTGCATGTCAATATCCTTCAATACTTAATCAAAATCATCGAAACGTTACAACGAAGTTCATTCTGATCTGGCCACAGAGGATTAAAACGAGCTAGAGCCAGTATCTCCATAAGGTAACATAAGGTTAAAATATATCCCGAAACAATCCAACGCGAAAGATGCGACGAAAATTACCCGGCGTTTCCAAATAGACAAAAGACTATTCCAGAACCGCCGTGTTCTGTTGCTTCATTCGGCTGCCACAGGCGTCCTCGAAACGATTCTAAGACGGAAGACACAGTCGCTACGACACATATCCAAAGACGCCTCAACCCTACTGACTCCGAGAGCTTATATAACTTATCAATTAAGCTCTCTGCTCAAAGACACGTTTTCCAGTTAGAGCCACCTTCTTGTCTTCTGCTTCAAACTCTTTCGGCTGCCACAGGCGTGCTCGTTCATTCACATGCCGCATTGATTTCGCGTAGACATGGTTGCCGTCACACAACGTAGATGAATGAATCACCTTTCGGGCCGGCAACAACTGCCGTTTGTGTGTGTTTTGGCGGTGGGTGTCGAACGAAGGGGTGATAAATTAGTCGCCTCGTTGTGTAAAACCTTTTCCTAGAACTACTCCGGCTCGGAGATATAGTGGCTGGCAATCTTTACGTGTTTGTCTTTGTTTTGCCCTGTTGCACATTTGTTTGAAATCGATTAAGACCTTTTTTTTTGCAACTTTTGCAAGACTTGATGAGTTAAATCTACAGGTGATTTGACCATGATCTAAATAAAGCGCGAAAAAATACTCAAGCTTCTTGTCGATATATTTTTAATATAAAGATCAACCATTTTTAATTGTCAACAATGCACCAGTGCAAAACGGGAACTTGACTTGGTTTTTTGATATCGAGCATGATTGATTTACTGGTAGATATCTACGCTTCCAATAGTCCAGTTAAGCACAATTCGTCCTTTGATATTTCCTGATTGATAATGTCCCCAACTACGTTTGTTTCACAACATACTCCTTCTTGATTTTGAGTATTAACTACTTTCTATTTTTCTAGGGTCAATGGAATTGGTGAACTTAAACTAGTCCGTTATGGATGCCTAAAAGAGTGCATATCAGGCACGCCATACTTCTGTTTTCATGCCTTGTTTTTTCTGTTATTGGTGCCTCTTGGGAACGTTTTTGTTATTCATTTATATGAGAATTCTAGTCCTCTTTCCATATTTATAAATGTGTTAATGCTTGAATAAATTGTAATTACTGTTTTTGATTGATGTGTCAAAATCTAGGAAAAGTGTAGGCGTTTAAAATCAATATTTGATCATTTTGATCAATGGTGTGCAAATATGACAATTTGCATTTTGTTTATGTAAAACACTCTTAGCTTTATTTCATTCATAGAACTATTCTTTTATTTTTAAAGTGTGGCCATGCATGATATAGGAAGTCAAATACATAGGATTAATATTATGTGTCAAACGTAATTATTCTATATATAGGAAAATAAGTGAGCAGTAAATGAACACCATAAAATCGTTATACTTTATGACGACTAAAATTTCTTATGAGTGAACACTAACATGAGAGAAACATGATAAAACCGTCATAGATTCAATTACAGACAGTGCTAACACACTGTTACTAAGATTGCTTTCCAACTGACGCTAACTATATCCTAGCAACCGCCTTAACAATGAAACAACCGCTTCTATCCTTCCTACATCCACTCAATAAAGACACAACTTCAAACATGCAGACAGTCTCGATTCCCGTAGAATAAAAACAGATCCGTAAAAATAATGCAAAGACTTAAAACACTTTACTCAATTACATGTTCCAACCCTTGGGTGTTTCCTTTTTTAGGGCGCCATCGGTTTCCGTTTGCACTTTTCACGCTTAATGCACGTTAAGCGGGCGTCAAAGACGTGACAAGCATTTGGACTTACCAAACATGACAATGATCGGGAACAGATAATGTACGGGACAGATATGAGGAAAACCCAGTGTTTAATGAACCGTCCCCTCCTCGTACGAGCAGAAACCTTGATGAGTTTCGTTTCAAGTATGTGACATTGTTTGAAATGTAGTGGTACAATGTCGTGCATGGCACATGTGATTATTGAATAATTGTGGAACAATAACAAACTCATTCCATTTTAATGTTGCGAAAAACATGTGAATACTCCAATGAGAATGATAGGTTACTCCAAAATGAGCAAAGAAGGAAATAAAATTACCGATAGAATTCTATGTGTTTTTAATTCTTTTCAATCCCTAAACTGTTTACTTCTTAATATCACTATTTCTTAAAGTCGTAACGAAAATTCTGATTTTAGAAAGCAAGAATGTATTGATAAATGAGCCAATGGACTGAGAAAGTGAGTAAAGACAGGATGAGCAGGAGACAGACAGAGCGATGCCATGTAACATCGAATAATACATGTACATCTGAACCCATATTCTCCGCATTAACCTTACCCTTAAACTTACGTTTTTCCCCACCCTTTTATATTGGTTTTAGGGTAAGGCTAAAGTTTAGGAGAGCGGAGTATATGGGTTGGACCTATATTGAATATTCTTCGTTTACAATTCAATCATTTTTCACATTGATTTTACAGACCGAATGTTCAGCTCAGCAAATATAGCGGAGAATATACAACGCATGTCTAAATAAGGAGATCAAGGAATATGCACATGAACGGAAGCGCCGCAATGGACGAAGTGTGACTTACCCGATATCGGCCATTCTGACAGGCGAGATCGAAGGGCGTCGTGTGCTGGTGGTTGATGCGCGTCGGGTCGCCGTCGTAACCAAGCAGCAATTGAACCTGTAACCATAGCAACAAAAAAACGTAATGAGTATGGACGCCTGATTTTGGTGACAAAGCTAACTTGTAATATTTTGAGCTAATCATATAAATATAATGGTGACAAACAAAACATCTTAACAAAGCTTCAATTTCCGTTTTTACTTATGAGTATACAGGCTTCCGGACACACCACAAGATGCTGCCTCAAGATTCATAAAGGACTTAATATAGCTAGGTTTCCTACGATGGAAATGTCACATTTAGTAAGATACCATACTTCCTCATGGTCAAATAGAATGGAAAAAATAGTAACATTGCGGATATGTGTATATCGCCATAGCCCTTCACACGTTTCCTCTCATTATCTAAAAGGGAAACTCTGAGCGTGTGAAACACTTTCACATTCTTAGCATCCACGTACAGATTCCTGCTTTTACGGAACACATTTTTGTTGTACCTCCCTATACAATACAGTAATAACAACAAAAGCGGCAAAAACCAGATAACACACGCCACTGGCCGCTCGCTCGCGTTTGTTTACTCGTAGAAATCTCGCCAAATTCGACACAGGCCGTTCAGTTTTGTTGTAGTGGGAAGCCGTTGGAACGAGGTCAAAATACACATTGCGGCGGAATGTTTGGTATTTCTGTTCCCATTTGGCCAATCGAATGCCCAGTTGCTTAGGTTTTGCTTCCCTTGAAAATCTGAAGGCTTTAAGGGATCACGAGTAAATCTAGTTGTTTTTCGCTCAGTGATTAAAAGTCAAGGGTATTTATCACTGTTATGACGTCTTCATTTTTCTTATATTACCTTTTAAAAACAATTAGCATTCACATTCATATCTGTTTTTATGGTAGCATTAACATCATCGTTACATGCATCGGTAGAATTCCAAAAACTGATTCGCAAAATGCTTCCAGTCAATCGGCGTACTACAAAAGTGAATTTACGGCGAAGTGTTTTGAAATACGCTTGCTCATTTATTGCGAGGCCGCTTTGAAGTGTTAGTTGGTTTTGCGACCGGACCGAACGGCCGCTTTCATCGTAAAACACGATAAACAAATAGTTTGCATTAGAGTCGACGTTCATGATCGCATAAATCAATCCCGAAAACAAGCTTTTCTAGTGCTGGAATCCACCAATAAGTCACATTGTTTCACTGTGAGAACTGGAGTATACTTAGATTCTATAATTGTATTTGAATTTTTAAATGTTACTCTATAGGTCCATGATTAGTTAACTTTTTATATAATAGCAATATAAGCGCCTATAAGCGCCTTCATGCGTGCAGGAAGTGGGGCGCTTAGCATGGACGCTTAGACGGTCGTTTACCGACCAACACATATCAAAAGGACTCCATCATCAACCAACGCAAGGATTTATTTCATAATCTTCATCTCATAGTTATATCATGGCAATTAGCAGAGTTTACAGCAAGCAAATACGATAAAAGCTATAAGAAAGACACACTATTCATATCTATTAATATGAACCGAAGACTGTGCTCAAAAGCCAATAATAAAACTATGCAATGCCGACTTTTTATAGGCTATTGACATGTCTTTTGTTTCAAAATCTGCTGACAAAAACCCTTTAAGATCACAAACATAATAGTCTCAATGAAATGTGAGTTGCTACAAAGATAGTAGAGTACAAGATGGGACAGTAAGCGCTTTTAGTGTAACAGGCTACTCTCTCCCGCAGCAAAATAAGCCTGGTTCGTGATGCACATAG
>LQRL01024764.1:10232-20668 GCA_001703475.1 Hydroides elegans
GAGAAGCTTTTGTTTTCAGTTACATAGAAGTGGATATTTTATTATCGTATACATTTAAAGGAAACATCTATTCATTAGACGGATATGATATACAATTTCTAGACCGAAGAGCAATGAATATATATTTTCAAGCCCACAAATAATTTCTTTATCGTAATTATATTTATTATGTGTTGTGATGGGTTGGATAGGACCCAAGGCACATTTATCGTTGTAACTTAACAGCTTAGACATCGATGAACCAACTGAAGCCGATGTCTATTTCGATCCACTCTTGTTGAGTTTTCATCCGTCGTTGGAAGAACATCGCCGTCTGTCCATTAGTCGCATCTCCATCCTGAACGCACCTGTTAATCTCAGTGCCGTGCGAAAATGTAAGGGGAGAAGATGCATGTCTTGTTCAGCCGACTGTTTTAGACCCCCAATGCTAATATTAACCTTTGCTTTGCAGCGTTAGTATTTTGCTGACTTATCATATCTTGAGATTTCTACACCTGCTACATGCATGTTAGTTTCACATGTAACACATATATGTTAATAATCTTGCATGATATTTCAGGCTACACGACTTCTATGATCTAACTTTTATAAACCGTTACGTGTGCATTAATTTCAATTACCATATCGGTGAAGAAATGGTTCTTTTGCCTCAAAATGAATTGTTTATATCGGTTGAAGCACGTATTAAAATCCCACCTTATTGCATCTAGTTTATACCTCTACCTCTTGTGGTTCAATTCTAGTTACCCCTCTGGCGAGGAAATGGACCACATTTTCCCGAATTGCATATTAAATCAGACTTAGGATATAGTTTCTACGTTTGGTTATTTACAGGTACCCCTACAGTGAGGAAATGCATCTTGCTTACAAATAACTTTTGCCATGCGAGTTTATACCTAAATATATCCTACGGTTTACACCCCGCCTCGTGTGCTTCATTTCCAGTTACCCCTCAGGTGAGGAAATGGACCGCGTTCCCGCCAATTGCATGTTCAGTCATGACGTCATCAGCACGCACCTGCAGAATGCTGGAATTGACGTCACGTTGTTCGACAAACCCTTTGTACCCGAAGACGAGGAACCCGGTCTAGGTAAATAAATGGGAATCCAGTCTATGGAGTCTATTCTAGATTTTAGTGTAGTCTATAGTCTAGAAAGTAATTTGGTGCTGGGTATACTCGGAAAGGGATGGACAGAAGCCATATAGTCAGCTATATACCTACAAATAATAAAGGCTGAATTATTATAAAGAAATTGTTATTTTTTAAGGTCATTTTATGTTGTATCGATATCAATGGTTTGAAAAGAAATAATTATTTTCTAGTAGAATTGGAATAGAAAACTTATCACGTTCTTGTAAGCTACAATCGAAACAGCAGCATTTTGTTTTCAAAGCTTCCATGCATTGATCATTTGACACCACTCATCCTAAAAATTAATAGAAATTGCAAAAGGTCAAGATTTATTTGAAATCGAAAATGCTGCTGTACACGGTAACAAATATTACGCGAAATCGTCTTTGGAGCTTCTAAAATGTGTTAAAATGACAACTAAAAGCATGATTGAAGCTATATGTGTTTATAAATTACTAACTGGTTGGTGTTAATCCCCCTGGCTTATTTTCAGGATTCCAACTTGGGCCGAGTAAGTTGCGCGCTGATTTTTAAATTTTGATAACATTGGTGTTTTGATTAATGCGGTTGAAAAGTATGGATGAATAGGGTTTCATTTCGCTGTCATTTCGTTGTATCGAAAAGTCCCCAATGGCCCTTTCGTTTACACTTCAAGACGAAGTCGAAATTCATTTGGCTTGCTATGTCTTTACGTCAATCTTCCAATACACTAGTATGAATCGTTCAGTTAACGATGTGCAACAGTTTGATAAAATCAACGCTCTTAATATTTTTTCTCGCAATGCACGTTGATAAATTATCTATTGTAGAGAGATAGTCTTCAAGTCTCAAGTATTCGAAGTGAAACCCTGTTTGAACATGAATGGTATCCATAGTTAACGCTTTAATAATGCTTTAAATGGTATGTTCGTCTAACTTGTTAGCTAATAATGGTTATGGTCAAGCTTATTTTGCTATCGATGTTGTCCAGATATGATATTTAGTAATAGGTAGGAAAAATGGAAACACAACTTGGATATATATCATGTCATTGTTTCCACAATACTGTTGCTTTCAACACATCAATTGCATATATGTTACCGCCAATCTGTGGTCCTTAGCCGATCTGTAGTTTGGCTGGAATAAGTTAGCCAATCTGTGTCATGCCACAGATTGACTGGTTCAATCAGCCAATCTGCAGATCGGCTAGAATTTCCCAGCCAAACTGCAGATTGGCTGAAATGGAGGCATGATTTTTACCACAGATTGGCTGAAAAATCGAATCGAAGTTTTTCTATTGTGATTTGTGATTTTTTACATTAGATTTATTGATGGAACTGATGGCTTATTAGTGTTGCAAAATGTTATCATAGTGTGTGACATAAGTCGCTTTTGATAGAACTAATAGAGATTTATATCATGTATTGTAATTCTTTAAATAATTATGAGAATGATTATTGAGTGCCCTTTTTTCATGAAATACTAGTAAATGGTATTTTCTTGATATTCTGCTGTATGAAATCAGAGCTACTTGAATTAGGATCACAGAAATAACTTTCAATTGTAATTGTATTTCCTCTCGTCATATATTGTTGTCTTTCCCTATATGATCAATCAATAATCCGAGTCGAATATGAACCTTTATGTCGAGTATGTACCTTTCATGGGTGAAGAGGGTTTGTGACAGGGTTTGTACGATTAACTCACCTCGGATTTATAATTGATCCAATAGCAAAAGAACTCAATTTATGCCAAGAGGTAAAGAAATGCGATTGAAAAGAAAGCTTTAGTGATCATAATCAAAGAAACTTTAATCGTGTACCGCATTGTACCAACTTAAGCGCATTAAGGATCAATCCATTAAAGGAAATCAATATTAAATCAACCATTTGATGGAATTGCAATTCAAACACACCATCCCCTATTAGATGATCGAAATCAGCACCAACAACTATTCCAACTTATATTTTTTATGATGAGAGAATGATTTGTAACATATTATTTTCATAACAACATCAATTGATAAAATTGTAGTAGTTAAAGTTTGAAAAAATATGTAAAAATCACCATGAAAACTTAATTTTAATATATCAGCCAATCTGTGGTAAAAACTAGGTCTCCATTTCAGCCAATCTGCAGTTTGGCTGGGAAATTTTAGCCGATCTGCAGATTGGCTGATTGAACCAGCCAATCTGTGGTATGACACAGATTGGCTGACTTTTTCCAGCCAAACTACAGATCGGCTAAGGACCACAGATTGGCGGTAACATATACACATTCATGTACCTTTTTCTAGAAGAAACTAAAATAAATAAGTAAGGCAATGTTTTGATGTTGAATGTCAATCATACACTACATAGCTGAGATGGTAATTTAAACAAAAGTATCCCCTGTATTTCGGGTTTTTCGTATTTTTGCTTTCCGCTTAACATGTCCTTTGTACGTACTAATTGTTATATATATTTTGCAATTGAAATATTGACAAAATAACCAGAGTTTAAGCGTTACAGTATGAATAATTTTGCAGTGCATTTTATTTAAGAAACTAATTACTTCTGAACTAATGAGTCCAGTACATTATTTTTTTTTGTCCTATTAATGGAAAGTCGACCATTTATTATGATGACAAATTAATTCTTCTTAATTACAATGTGATTTTGAGTTCAGTTAAAAGTTTTTGAAATACATGCAGGCCCTATATTATTATTTTTTTACTCGGCATAATTCTTTACCGACTTACCCGGCAAATTAAGTTATTGACATATCAGAAACCTAAAGCTAAAGCAACGCTAATTCTATCCCATCGCTGGTAACTCATTAGTCATCGTAGTCTAAAAAACTCGTCGATTTCTATGTATAAACTATATTGCAATTAAACAAATATGTTGGCCGTTTCATATTCAACAAACCACTTGATTTCATATCTCTATATTTAAAAAAAAATGTTTTCACTTGTTTTTCGTAGACCAAGTGGACCTAAACCAGAGCGCCAGTGAAATCGGAAGCATCAGTATTGACCTCGAGAGCCAGGCCTCCACACCAAGCTCAATACGGGTGAGTTTAGATTATAAGTATATCGTAAAAGAAAGGGTTATATAACCAACATAGAGTTCTATTTAAAATATATAAAATGGAATAGGAGCGTCTATATATATTTTACTGCAGGACAGCTACCTATATCAATGTATCATAGTATGACATGGTTGTGGCTCCAAAATGGATGCAAAGAATGATTGATACAAACGATAAAACGTGTATACAGTATAAGGCGCATAATATTAAAAAAAAACATACAATTTATTCTACATTTGTTTTTTTTTATGTGATAATTATCAAACAAAATAATTGTATTGAAATGCTTTGTAGCAATGTTTATATTATAGCACTGAATGTAAATATTCGAGAATATATTTTTTTTTCAGAAATTTCCAAACACGGAGAAAGTCACATTCGAGGCATTGAAAAAAGTATTAGGTAAAACCACTTATTGAACTATTGACAATTTTCTACGGTCCTTAATTGAACTTTTCGATGAAAACAATTGACGGGCTCCGTGCAACAATGTGTCAAGTCGACTTAACATGTTTCGCTAAAATGTATGGCAAAGAGCCAAGTATTAACCGATCCATGTTATATACTTATGTTATTATACAAATCGATGCGTTCATAATATTCTTATCATTTGGCTACTTGCCAATTCTTCTATAAATGACCAATTAAAAAACCATTCACTGCCTCTTTTCTCAAAACATCCATTTCAGACTTAACACGTTGTTGCACGGAGTCCTTCAATTCTTGCTTGTTTTCACCCTTGTAAAACGAAAATGTTAAAAAAATGCTCCCACTTGAATAAGAAATAAAATGAATTGCTATACATAACCACTCAAATAAGCGAAATGTGTTTTTGTTAACAATTTTTACAAGGATATATAATATAATATATAGGCTACATTGGATTCTCAAATTTGATTTTAGAATCCAATCCACGTGCCAAAGAGGAGGAAGAGGAGAGAAATAGGAAGATCTACGAATCGTTTCGGTCGGGTCCCTTTGAAGACATCGTCGCTAGATCTGAGGCAAAGGTAAAGTGCAGATGATCAAATAATCTAATCTTAATTATTGTTGCGCAAATACTCTTATTCTTGCCGTATGCCTTTAACTTTCTGTAAATATCTCACACTCGAACAATGATTGTTTGAGTGTAATCTCCAGAATATTTTGTTGCGTATGCTTCCATCGGTTTCTCAGAATATTTCCTAAATTTACAGTTAGAAATCCAAGAGGCATACTGCTTCGTAACGATGATGTAACCTTGCACTTTAAAGATAGTTAAAATTTAAACAAAATTCAGAAGTATATCTCTTTAATTGTAGTTTATCATTATTTCCTGATTATAATCTTACACTTGATTCTTCTCTTGACAAATGTCCTTTGATTAATGAGATGAAATGAGTCAAATTCCATGTTTCCAGGCGGCCAAACTCGAAGACGTTGTGAACGGAATCTTGGACCGAATAGACCAAGATGAATCCATGGGAGAATCCGAACACAATACCTCTCTTCATTACAAAACCGAACAGCCCGTTTATTCCATGAACTTCCCCGATCTCTTCGTTTATTAGTAATTCTTTATGGAAATATTTTAGATATGGTTTTGTCTAAATTGTGTAATATGAATAACATTTCACGGAATTGTCAATAGTTTCTTTCGTGCTATAAATCTTCATGTTATTGTTCCGAAAAAAGCAATATGTCACTTATAGAAAAATTAGTTGATACAACATGCAAACATTTTCTTTTAGGGAATTTTGATAAATTTTGAAAAGAAATCGGACCTTGAAACATGTTAAGGTATTAGTTGTAAAGAAAATTAAAATCTAGTGGCGCGTGCCAAGCGCAGGTCACAAATGTGAACGTGTAGTCGAAATATCAAGCATTAATTTTTTTAAATAAAAATTAGATTTATATCTTTCTAATGCCAAATTTGTGGATTAGTTGGTTTGTTTAGCGTCACCTATTTCGATATAAAAAATCACACTGAGTTAATGGGTAACTTTGCAGTCAGAGAAATAAAAACGGGTATTGTGTGAATAAATGTATATAAATCAAATCGCGACACCCAAATTCAGTCCATCTTAAGAGATGTAATACATAAGTGAGGTACTGTTCTGTAAAAATTAAGTTGGAAAGAGAGAAGCCTAGTCACAACGTTTGCTCTAATAAAAAGTATATATGCATGTGTTATCAATCTCAATATTCTTTTGCAATAATGTTTATGTTGATTGTTTTATTGCTGATGTATACATGTTAATGAATTCTGTATATATATATCTCGATTCGGACTTGATTGGTTTCAGTTGAAGTTTTTTTCTGTAAATTCGTGTTTTATATGTCTCAACAAACTCAGTTTTGAACCAAATTCTATATGTAGACTCGATATGGTTCATGATTTGAATTAGACTCTATATGAGTCGATTGAACTTAGAAACGTGATGTTTTATGGATTCTGTCTATAGTCCAATGGAATTACATTGGAATATAGAGAATGTTTAAGCTTTGGGGCCGATTGTACTTAGAATGTGATGAATATGTAGGCCTACATGTAAAGTTACATATGAAATCTGTATATAACTCCGTTTAATTAGATATGGTGTATGATTTAAGATTTAGAATCAATTGTACTAAGATATGTAATGTAAACATGTTTATGAATAATGTAGAAGTATATAGCTTTATTTCACTAGAATTAATTAATTATTTTAAGCTGTGGCATCAATTGTTCTTAGATGTGTTAAACCTGTGATTATATATTCTTGCCCTGGTCAGACATAAATACGAAGACGAGAGATCTCAATTGAGAATGCTATTCAATGTTTATATACGCAAATACATGTATATTAATTCATGCAGGATAAGATAAAAAAATATAGGATTTGATTTTCGAGTATGGTTCACTATTTATCTTCAAAACTAAATTCGATGTTAGGGAAATGGGAGAGTATGGGGTCTGTATTTTTTACCTGTGTTCCTTAAAAAGGTAGATGTGTCTTGTCTCGGAATATATTATTTTCGGTTATGGGTTGGTCTACAAAGAATGTTCATGAGTCATATACAAACATGTTTCTTTCAATATTTTAATGCTAGACTGTAATAACAGTATGGCATCTATGCAATATTTAAAGTTTGGCTATCAATCTAATCTAATCAAACTCAAAAACATCGAAACCCGGCCAGTAATTATCTTATAAAAACATGTAAGTGTATATAATCGATAAATTAGCATTTTAAGTTTCATTTGGTGGTTATTCTGTTTAATAATAGATGTTTAGATTTCTCTAGCTGTGATATTTGTACATATAATTTTTTTTGTAATGTTGAATTAGGTTATATCTTATTAGATCATTCTAGATTGGAGCACTAATTCCCGGGTGAAAAATAATACGTGGACTCAATTGTTTCATATTGAAAACTCGGAATTATAGTAAGCTGTGTAATTGATGTGCAATGATTTAAACAATTGAAACGATTTGTGTATAATTTTGCACTTCACTGGGACTAGATGGGTAGCAAAAATGTAATGTAATCAACACAGTGAAATAGATGCGTACCTCATAATATTTGTAAAACGTGAAATAATATATGCACATCATACATTTTTAGAAACCATAGAACATTGTTTTAAGATTATGTACTATTCTATCAATAAATTGCTCTTGCTCCATAAGTTGGTTTCATTTGAAAATCAATCATATATCGAATAAATTCATTTCTTTTAATCGTATCAGCCAGTAGCAATATTAAGAAAATGAGCATACGTTAGATTTAATTGCTAGATGTTAGATTGGACACTATTTCAAATAAAAACCGTATATTAAGGTATAAATTATTTTCTTCAAACTTCTCTAACATCTAGATTCAAAAATATAGCTATGTATAATTCAACAACCAATTTTCTTTATTAAAATTCACAATATACAGCAGGTGTGTTAGATATACAGGGGTAATACTGATATGATTAGGGCATTTATAACAAGGAAAACAGTTACATGTATTTTTTGGCCATTTGTATTAATATTATCAGTTAATGGAACTTATAAATAACAAAAAATATATAATCTATAACAGAAAGCATACATCAAGTTTGAAAATGTAAAAAGAATACATCTAAGTTAGACAAAATACTGTTATTGGACGGAATTATATGAAAGTAACAAGCTTTAAAAATATTTACCATACACTAAAGCTTGTCGATAGCAACTATTAGCACAGTCAACAAAAATCTGTATACATCTGCGGTTCATTGCTAAAACTTGCTATGTATTTTAACAAGGCCTTAAAACAAAACGATATCCGCTATCATAAAGTAAGATAACTGAAGAATCTCGCAATTTGAGTATTCTCACGAAAGCTACTTTTCTTACAATCTTTTTGAATGCATATCACTAATCTATCCTCACAAGTGAAAAAACCGAGATGCAAATTTCTCCCTGTGTGTTTTCTAAGTAAAATCTAACCACCATTTCAGAAATCTTTCGCAGGAATATGCACCCGTATAACGTAAGTCTTATCGAGCAATTTATCCGACGGGAAAGGATTTTTCATGATAAACATCAGTTGAAATCGCTGTGTTCGAGAATCAATGAAGTTCATTTTGTTGTATTCTGGTCCGTCTGTGTCGCGAACCAACTTCATATATCTACAAAAGTAAAAATAGAATTACAAAACGTCAACAACATATTTTAATAAGCTATTTTACGATTTCGTTATTTACTTTTTATGATGGTATCTATCGTACAAATTGGTATGTTTTGTTGAATTGAAGACCCAATGGAAGATATGGCTTCTAATTCGCGTACACGAGACGCCCCACCACTGTACCCTCTCCTTCGCATTTTGCATGCCCAAATACAACAAAGCCACCTTCTTCCCGGAAAGGACTTCAACGTGTCCTTCTTCTACACTATTTGTATGTCACCGAAAACAACCTCCACAAATCTGGTCGTCGTAGCCCCTTCCTTCTACTTGCATGCGAAATGCGATATTTTCGTAACTATCCCCTTTCTTTTAGGTCCATATCCCCGTCAATAGCTTACTTTTCTTCCTGTAGGATGCTCTTGTCCAGTATGGAGTCCATAAGACCCTTTTCAATCTCGTCGAACCGATCGCACACCGTGTCAAACATGTCAACTTCCATAAAATCAATCACCAACGGCTTGCCGTACCTGCGAAAATTGTTTTACGACTTGTCCATACATATGTTGACATAAATGAATGATTTCTTATAACCAACTAAGTATGATTTTGAACTCGTAAATAATATTCACGATACGCCTTAGGTAAAATGTTTGACATTTGTGTATTTTGCTACATCGCGGATGATTCTAGCAGGTACAATGTATGAGTCCTTATCGATCAAAAAATGTGTATCCAAAATAATCAAATGCATTTTTAATTGGTCGTTATTATGTGCAATCTTTGAATTGTATATCAGGAATAATGTTAACCCTGCAAAACATAATTACGCAGATTAAGCGTACGATTCCTTTAACGTTATATAATGAGCTTTATTTTTTCGCTTACCTTAGTGCCCCAAGGGTAGCTAGCCGCACCTTGTCTGCTTCCATCTGATACGGATTGAGTGCGTTCAAATAATTCGTGTCGCGATATCGCAGGAACGTGGACGCTTGCCCGGAGGTGTCGATAATCAAAGGATATCTGTTTGAAAATGAAATATCAATCCATTTGGTCAACGCAAAACGGTAAAATGTGGACACTTTGTGATATTCGCATATCACAATGTACCAACAGCAACGATCAAAACAGTAATTTATCAACTTATAAGTGATTATGCTCACCACCACACTCTGTTTACATCTTAATTTGTTATATGAATACATTTTCATTTATGTATAAGTCGCATTCTATGAGAAGAGTTGATTGCGAGGCATCAACCTAAAAACATCATCACTTTGCGCTTATTTTTGATGGTATGAATTTGAGAATCAATTTGACAATTCTTCCAAATGTCCATACTCACTTGCCAGAGTCCTTAATCCTGTTGCCAACGTCCTTCATAAGGACATCATCTAATTCCCTGACCGGCACTTTCAGTCCTGGAAGTTCCTCTGCAGCTTCTGTGGGATAAACATATTAAGAATTCAATGCATGAAAAGGAAAAAGCCTTATATAAGAAATGGTGAATTTATATCATAGGTTCATAATTGTCCCCCGTGAAAACGAGGGGATATAGGGTTGAGCTTGTCCGTCTGTCCGTCCGTCTGTCCGTCCGTCTGTCTGTCCCGTTTGATGTGGGGTACTTTGTGC
>LQRL01024772.1:0-11695 GCA_001703475.1 Hydroides elegans
TCCATCTCCTAGCCCATCTCCATCTCCAAGCCCATCTCCGTCACCTAGTCCATCTCCATCTCCAAGCCCATCTCCAAGCCCATCTCCATCACCCAGCCCGTCTCCATCTCCTAGTCCTTCACCATCACCAAGTCCATCTCCATCACCTAGCCCCTCTCCTTCACCAAGCCCATCACCAAGTCCATCTCCCAGCCCATCTCCCTCACCAAGCCCATCCCCAAGTCCATCTCCAAGCCCATCTCCAAGCCCATCTCCAAGCCCGTCTCCAAGCCCATCTCCAAGCCCATCTCCCTCTCCGTCACCAAGCCCATCTTTTTCACCCAGCCCATCCCCATCTCCAAGCCCGTCTCCCTCTCCAAGCCCGTCTCCCTCTCCAAGCCCATCTCCATCTCCAAGCCCCTCTCCGTCCCCAAGCCCCTCTCCATCTCCAAGCCCATCTCCGTCACCTAGCCCCTCTCCCTCTCCAAGTCCCTCTCCTTCACCTAGCCCCTCCCCAAGTCCCTCTCCTTCACCTAGCCCTTCCCCATCTCCTAGCCCATCTCCTAGTCCTTCGCCTAGCCCATCGCCCTCTCCTAGCCCTCCAACAACCACACCTAGACCAGAAAGTAAGTTTATTCGATTTATATCGCACAGTTGTTGGT
Organism: Hydroides elegans; assembly: GCA_001703475.1. Classification (NCBI taxonomy): domain Eukaryota; kingdom Metazoa; phylum Annelida; class Polychaeta; order Sabellida; family Serpulidae; genus Hydroides; species Hydroides elegans. The sequence goes on from LQRL01024772.1 coordinate 642, forward strand.
TTTAAACCATATACCGTTTCATAAAATGAAACACTTTTTAGAAACTTAAATAGCTTTGATAAGGTTAAGTGCATCTGATTAATATTCGTTTACTTAAATCTAATTTTGATTTAAACCTGACAATTGTGCAAGCTGTTAGAAACATATTTTAAACTTAAATAACATCCATATAAAATACCAGAAAAATAGTCGAAATGCATGTTTGATCTCCTTTGCTTCACCACTTTTTCCCAATAGTCTGTCTCGAAGAAGACATCGTTGTTTACGACTACAGCAACAAGGACTCTGGCTTCTTCGACATTGTCGTCAATGACGAACAAAATGGCGGCACAACACGTGACGGGGAATCCTTTTTGGCGGGAAATCCCTCAATGGACATGCAGGTCTTGAATGACGGGGAGACCGTAGTGATAACGCTGTCGTCGCCTCATGACGTCATTGATTTATCGATTACGACGCTGTTTGTGACCGAGTTGGCTGCGACGATGCAAACGGAGAATAATCATTTCGTGTTTTCAGAAACCGTGAGTTTATGTTTAGTGACTGATCAATTGATTGTGACGTCCTTGTCCGATTAAAATCGTTTTGTGTTTCCCTTAATCGTGAGTGTTACTTATCGAAAGTTGTTGGTGCTTTATTTTCAATTATTGAGAAATTGAGTACTTTGTACGGTTCAGCGTGTTTAATTCTAATACGATTTTGAATAGAACACACATGAATTTGTTTTAATGGGACGTTCAGTGCCAAATAGCGCTGCGTATGACATAGTGGGGACAAGGCTTGATTCAACAGAGAGAAGCTTTTTAAAAGAGGAAGTCAGACTTTTTTAAATACTTTTTTTTAATAATGTATTTTAGTCTATATTTTCATAATCTTGCATTTTAAGGGATTCCTTGATGTCCTGACGGAATATAGTTCGGATTTTAACAATTTCGGAATATATTTTTTGTTCATTTTCAATTTCACAACTTGGCATTAAAGCTTATACTATTATATGTGATCCATCATGGTCGTGATCAAGTCTACAGGGCGTTATATCTTAATCGTTTTGATTGTTAATGATGCTAATGGAAAGGCAATCGATTAATATCTGATTCATTTGTAATCATTTTACAAGACTGAGTAAAAGATCGATTGAAATATGGATTTCCATGTCATCATTGCATTTATTATACGAATTAGGATAATCCTTCGCGGATTAAACTTCTTTTTAGATTTAAATTAATTTTCAAGAATTCTTCTCGATCGTTTTTAACTCGATAGGATTACTAATTGATGTGTGTTTAAATTTGCATTTCCACTTCTATATGGAAATAACTGAACAAATGCGGAACTTTATCAGTTACTTTTATCCTTGTCTTTGAAAATTATGAGCGAATTTGTAATGACATTTTTTTTTCAAATCATGCATACAAATTTCAGATTCCAGTATCAGACCCATCGAATCCTAGCACCACTGTATTCTTCGCGACCGCGGGTTTATTAAAGCAAGTTAAGACAATCACAATTGAGTTTGTTTATCCTGAATCTGGCATTGCATCTGCAAAAGAGATCTCTCTCAGAGTTTGCGATCATAGTAAGTTTAATTATATGCCTTATACTCTTTATTCATATAAATATATATTGTATATATTCCTCTGTTGTATATCATCTTTCATGCTGTAAAAGTGTATTCAAACACTTATATCCACATTTCTTAAGCTTACCCATAGACGATGCCCCTTAATAAATTAACAGGAATATGGTGCGATTTTGATTTGGAGAGATTTTGTTCAGACGATTTTGATAGTCCATTACCATCGTGTAAGTTATTTCAATGCAACTCGAGTATAAGATGCCCCGATTCGGTAATTAAAAATACCAGATGCTTTAAAAAGAGCAAAGAATATTTTCGCATTTCAAATCACGATTCGGCAAGATGAGGACTTATTCATATTTTATTCGTATCTTATTCATACCTGTTAATTGGATATATTTTTGAAGAACGAAGAGCTCCCTTTAACTGTTCTATCAACCACTGTATACTAATCCAGCGATGCAACAATGATAGTTTCATTCACATAGTAAATTTATGTTCGGAAAGTGTGTTGATCCTCCATACTTCGTCAATCAACGGAGAAAATAAATATTAAACCATTCCAACGATCACATTTATCCAAATATACATGCATAAAATCATATTATTTATATTGATACTTATGTCTCGCCTTATTTCAGTTTGTGCCGAGCAGAACCGCATCCTGTACACACTGGACCAAGTCCCCACTTATTTCGACATCTCCATGATTGGCCCATCGGACCACCAGGACCCACGTGATGCGTTGCTAGGCTCCGGCGACTATGTGGGCGGTCTCCTAGCAACTAATGGCGACGGAACAACGAATCAGGATAAGTTTGTGATTGATCTTGTGATGCCCGTGGATTTGGTGGATTTCACTATTGTGACTGAGAAGGCTCTTGGAGTGACGTTGTTGATGTTTGATTTGAATGGGGATGAAGTGTATGCGCATTCGGTATGTATCGCTTTTATAGGATATAATTTTGAACTATTGAAATAATAATTTTGGAATACACTCAATACTAAGTACATCTTAAGCCTTGATTAAATGTAATAAGCGATTTCGAATCGCACGATTTTCTTTATCGCTTTTCCTTTTCTCTGAATATATCGACACTTTCGGAACTGAAAATCCCTTTTAATTATCTTTTAAATGTAAATTTTAGACTATGACCGGCCAGCCTTCCGGACCGTACACCACGTATATGTACAATGATGGACGAGTTATCAAAGATGTATCGCAAATATTGGTGGAATTCGTGTATCCTATACAGAAGGAAATTCGCATCCAAAATATTTCCTTCACTATTTGCATGGGTATGGATTTAACATGGTTAACTTAATATGAATTATATTTAATTATTTTATTTAGTTTAAACTATAAATGGCTAGAATAATGAATTTTGTTTGGTATGTCTTTTTTAAAAATTATTATTAAAAATTGAAAATATGTTTTTATTATTTCTTATATAAATTCACCATTAACCTATAATGATATTTGCAGTAACTATAGTAAATCTTATAAACAAGATAATTAAACAATAGCTAACTTATTGAAATCAAACAAGTATATCTATCTTGAGGTACGTCAAATTAAAGGTAAGATAATTGCATCTTTGATGTGTGTGTGTGTTGTTTGTGATGTGGGTGATTGAAAGATTTGAATGGTACTGTGGAGATGGATATTTTATTTTATTTTATTGTTCGAGTTTTGTTAAAATACATGTATATCCTCCCTTAAAACAATTAATTTATGTGCTATGCAACAATCTACATATAAAAAGTTATGTTCCTTACGTCGAAAGGTTTAGATGATTAGGTGCGTTAAAATAAATGAAAATGAGTTGCGTTTATGTTATATGATTGTTTAAAGTAGATGAATTGCACTAGGTACCACGTAGCGGTATTACTCAGCAGAACATGGAGTTGACAGTTTTTTTACTTATTGCCATGTATTCGACGTACTAAGCAATTATAAGTCATCATCCATTTGAAGAAAAAGCATGTGCCTGAAATCTGAACGCTCAAGATATGTGTTTCGTGTTTTCGACGGCAGGAATACAGGGAGAGAATGACTTTATAGAAATTAGGTATCGTCGGTGTACCAAACAGTTTGTATATTATATTTGTATCATAACAATGTTATATAATGTCAATCGATTTGATGTGGTTTTATTTCAAGGAATATTTGGCAATAAATTATTTTAAATTGTTTGAATATAGAAACAAAAATACATATAAATTTGATATTTATCTATAAATAAAATCATAACATTATAAATGTTTATTTACAGCGATATGAAATGGTAAACATGCAATTTCGCATAGAATCGTGATAAGTCTGCGCATACAACATTGCTATACACTGATAATGTACTGATTATCGGATGACTGGATGTCGATCCGCAATACTTTAAATGTATTCAGTGAGTATCATCGACGGCTCAATGGCAAATAATATACAAAAGTGCATTCAAAATGAAGATTTAACTGATAATAAATTAACACTTTGCTTACCTGTTTAAATATTTTGTTACCGAGTTTTGATTTTGATGTTCTTTTGTTACAGACTAGATTTTGAAGCATGTTACAGCATTTTGAAGCATTACTTACAAAATGTTCATAACAGATAATACTTGGTTGTTGAACAACACCATGAAAATTGACTTGGGGCTTCTTACACTAGCAGCTAAGTACTAAACTAATTCTGGGTAGCTACCTGGACCTTTTAATTTAAATTACTTGTTATATTTTCTTAAGTTATTTTAAAGTTAATCTTAAGTTGCTGCTGTTAGTTTTCTTTTCATATATTACATACTATTATATAGAACATTGTGTAATAATTTCCACGAACCACCTAATTATATAAATGTTTTTTTTCTTTATTGTAGGATGTGCTATGGATAGTTTCCCATGTTCTGGACAAACAGATAAGTAGTTGTGTTCGATGATAGCTTTTGAATAACACGCGTGTCTACTTTACAAGGGAGACCAGACACATGATCTTGGAATGAGATCGATTAGAAAACAAATGAATTGTTCATATTGTATCGATATGGCAAAAGTTCAACCAGGTTTTGACAAACAACAATATATATTTATATAGAAAAAGAACAGACTGGCATAAATAAATTTAGATATGATATTACATATTATAATACTGTTTTTATTCATTTTGGACACTTGTCAATTATATTATATAAATGAACGAAATATTATCGACATTCTTGTTCTAGGCTATAAATAACCAAACAGATATAACATCAACCAAAATAAAAGTACAAACCCTAAACATTCTAATACATCGAATTTATACACAAGAGCTCCCGGCAAGCAACTTCTTGTAAAATAGCCTGATATGTACATACTCAATCACCCAGCTGGATCCATCCTTTATTTTGGCTTTGCAATGATTTACAAACAAAACAGTATAACCAACATAACCGCCACCCTGAAGGGACGATAGAAAAACATAGTTGAAGTAACATATGTAAATGCACCACTGAAATCGATTTTTAACAAAACATCGATGTACGATTCCCTGTCATAGAGACGCCGTCACACGCCTACATCAACGTATTTTGCATTGCTTGAAAAATTGTGTCGCTATAACGACGCATATATGAAGCATGGAATGATATATTGTTATATCATTTTTAGAATTTTGGCCTTTAGATAAATATTTTACCTTTCCTTTATCTTTCAACACCACAATTGTTACCTACTAATAGTGAAATCTCAGTTGGCTTGTCAACACATTACAAGCTCCATGCAAGCTGGAATATCAGTTACGTTTTTCATTAGCTAAATATTTCTATTCAAAAGCTAGATAAATATTTTCTATTCAAAAGGATGTTTTACAAAAACAGGTAATGACATTATGCAAACAAAACAAAACATGAAACAAGAAAAAACAATTCTAATGATAATTACATTTTATACAATACAATACAATAACTGTTGTTTTTGTAAAGCGCCTCTGATACATCATAAAAGCGCTGTACAATTGAAATAACATTAAAAAGCACAATTAAAATAGTATGTTTTCAGCTTTGACCTAAACACATTAATCGACTCAATTATGCGAATTGACGGTGGTATATCGTTCCATATTTTGGGTCCCGCTGTACTAAAGGCCCGACTTCCAGCTGTTTTTTATTCACTCTTGGAACAACAAAACTCACAGCCGGTAATTTGGAAGATCGTAGATTTCTTTTAGGAACATATTGTTTGAGCATGGATCGTAGGTAGTTTCGGGCGGTTCCATGCACGCATCTGTACATTATCATCGCAATCTTGTATTTGATTCTAAAGGCTACCGGGAGCCAGTGCAGCTGTTGAAGTATGGGGCTTACATGCTCGGTTTTCCAATTTTCTAATTTAATTAATAATAATGAGTAACGTGACCATATAAATATTTACATTACATTAGAAAACCTTATTTAAAACCACTTGTAGTGTGCAAAGGGAGATGATATTTTGTCAAAGAAAAAAAAACAGGGAAAAAAACAAAAAAAACATGGAAAGGTATGTCAAAATTGCCTGGCTCAAATAGCTCAAGTACCTAAGTATATCTTGAGATGGACAATAAAAACTACAAATAAACAGTTGATTTGCATCAGGGGTTTGTATATCTGAGTTTATCGAAATTATTTGGAAATAATTAAAATGATTAAAATCCATTTTTCAATTGAATTGAATACAATGATGACTATAATAAAAACTAAAAAAAATGTTCAAAAGGTTTAAACTAAACTGCATTCAATTACTATTTTAAACATATGTTTTTTCTTATAAAAAAAGTGTTCGCTAAATTCTAGTAGGTGAAAATGTTTCTTTCCTCAAATCAGCTCAAAACAGGAAAATAAAACAAAATCTTATATATTAAAACGAGCTGTTAGACAATGGATAATATGACTCCTGGTTTATGTGATATCACAAACACAAATCATCATATCGTTAATTAGCAAATTTAATACAAAATCCGGTTACGTTATATTCAACCGTATTCGTCCAACAATTGATAAAAACCTGAGAATCAACAAAACTAGCTTTAGATCAGAGAGAAACAAAACTAGTCAGAGGGTAGCCTTACGCAGCTTTAAGGCATAATCGATATTAATCTATCATTTATGATAATTCTCATAACATTCACGAGGCATTGGCTACGATGCCCAGAGGTAAATTGATGAAACCATTCTGCGTGTATAGCATTCCGATATACCCAGGCAAAGTTGAAATTATGCATACAGACACTCAAGCCATGTTATTATTCCTTGTCAGAAAAACACAAATATTTGACATCCTTGCAGGATCTCCTCAGGGTAATAGTCTGTAAATGGATCTCTTCATCATAGCTCTGGATTATGCTCTTAGAATAACTCTACATTTGAAGATGAAGACTTTGAATTCCTAATACAGCGAGAAAGCAGAAAAATGTTAATTCAAATGCATAATAGATATAGATTTTAACTGCATCCCCTTGTTAAGTGAATAGCACAAACTGTGCTCGAAATGCCGGTGTTGCATTTATATAATGTTTTATTCAAGTAATCACCCTTTTTCTCAATGTGTTCTTTATAAAGAGACTGCTTCTCATTTGACCGGCGGCGGGGGTTACTTATACATATCGTGGTGATATTTGCTCAAAGGATCTAGATCAAGGGGTTGTTACAATATGTATGCTATTGTTAATTCCATTCTCTGCATCAGTTCAACAATAATTTATTGTTTTATTCTAAACTTGTTACGTTGTATTTTTACTATCCAACTTGAAACATTCGTTCTATTTTTTTCCAGATTGATCATAGCCTTATTGATCGTAATCTATAAAGTTAAATATTCATAAACAAAAGTCTTCTCAAATGGCCAAAAGGAGTATTAATTTTAAATTAACTTTGATATTTTATTGCATTTTTGTATATGACCTGCTAAGTATCTTTTATATAGAAGAATTAAATGATTGTAATTAAATTTCAAAAACAGGAAAACCTTTTATTATGATTGCAATGGTGTGCATATTGCTGCATGCAATCGGGTATTTATAGTAAGTCCAGAAGTCAATTGTAATTTCACGGCAATACTCATGCCAACAGAATAATAACTAATTATCATTAATTATGAAAATGCATGTGTATATTAAATTATTTGAGTTATCAATGCAAAGCACACTAGAAAGGAGATTGCTCTAATAATTAAGATTCGGATTATAGTGTGTTTTTTTCTAAAATTCAAATAAAATCATTCAAATAAATATTGAGCTCAATCTTTATCAAAACCGTCATGTACCAATATTGATATTTATTTTAATATGTAAAAAAACCCAGCCCCTTTATTAATACATATGTCAACTATTGTGAACAAATAAGACACAATACATTTACGGCGCTCTTCCTTGCTTGCATTTCTTCAGAAGAGAACAACGTTGTTTTGGAAATGAATATTTTACTCTAGGTTTATGGTGGTAAATATATCAAACCCCGCATATGCATCTTAATTTATTATCTGTAAACTAATCTTTGAAAGAATAACCAAATACATATATGATTTCTTGACGTCTCTATCCTGGTAGGAGATTATTCTTGCTTGCAGCAGCCTTTTCTGGATTTCTTGCGTGAACCTTTAGAATACAATTTGTGATGAAAATCAGCGTATTTAGCATATTTCAAATATATCTGATCAATTTCCACTAAAAAAATAAGTAGATTGAGATCAAATTTTAAGTGCCCCTCAGCAAAGTATTGGTCCTCACTGAATGATTGCCAAACAGAATGGATGGTCACTACACTTAACTGTTGAGCTCCGTCTCAGGCTATGGTTAGAAAGACAATGTAATCAACTATGTGCAGTTATATGTGCAGAAGTGCCGAATAATCATATCAAGTAACTGAATTTATATATGGTATTTTTATGAATAGTATATCTCAATAAACAGCATATAATTTGTAACAGTTATGTTGCATAGCTTGACCAAAGGCAACGAAAATGAGATCTAAGTGACAGTGGGTGACACTGTATTCATATTTGAATAATCTCTATAATTGAGAAAATATTTTGGTCATGTATCCAATGATTTCAGGTTTGAAGCATTTTGTAATGTTGTGTCACTGTTAACTTAATTTTTACACGATTGCAACCAAATACCAAATAGCTATGTATGTATTATTTCAAACTACTATAATTCTGGCGGAACTTGTGTAATATGTCCGTGAATTGTGTCTTGATCAGACAAAAATGAGATTGCATCACTAAAAAAATAATTGTTATTGTGAATCTGTTCGCAGATCAATTACAAAATAAGATAATAAACAAAGAATGACATGACATTTGTGTGCGAATCAATTATCATTATGAAGCAATAAGACTTTATAATTGTTTTTATGTGCAAATTCGCATGGATTAAGTGATATCTACGTGTATGCTTACGGTACATTGTAATAAATATAGTAATTCTATACTTTATAAGGTCAAACTAATAGCTATTATAATGTAACTATAGCAATTTACAAATTACATAATATTATATTCCAGATGATTTTTTATAATGCAAAGTTTATTATATCTATTCCAATGGTTTCGTATACTTTACATTAGAGAAAACATGAACGGTGTATTCATTTCGTTATGTTTCATGCCAAAAGAAGTATACTTTGTAAATATTTCCAAGCACACTCTGACCTTACAAACAACGTTTGTTTTATTGCACTGACAACTAAAATCAAATCACATCAATACCAAGCATTGCATAATGTTATTGTTTTCAAAAACCTCTGGATATATATACGTTATTATTTCCTGCTTATTCTGTCATAGTTTAAATGTTTTATAAGACATTAAGTTGGTATTGTAAATTGTATCTAGAGAACTTATTCGTTGGTATGTATACTTCTATGTTTAATTACTTTACATTAAAACATAATACGATTTTTTATCAAAATGTTGCCCATGATAAAACCGGATTGTATGAAAAGCACTGCAAGCATTATATGATTAAATAATTGCAATAAACTAACGTGCAGATAATGGTGAAATGAATTTTTTTCTTCATGTTATGTATGCTTCTTTTCATTTTTTTCTCATAGATGGTTGATACTTTAACTAATATATATTAAGCATGTTAAATTGTAAATAGTCGTTATTGGATATATAGCAAAACATAGGCATATATCCTTAATGTTACTAGATGAAATGTGTATTTGCAGAACGATGCAATCGGGTTATTTATTTATCTGTATCTTCCTGGCTGATGTCATGACAGCCCGTCCCATAAGGGGTGAAACGTGTTTGGGTAAATATGTCTTTATTTATAAATATTATATAAATAACACCAGAATGGTCCATGCTAAAATGGTTAATTGCGCAAGGAATCTAAAAATTTAGTCCGAAGGGTCGGGCACAAGGGGCAGGAATCTTCATTTCTTAAAATTAAGTTTAATAAAATAAAATAAGTATCATATATATCATTTAATACCCTATCTTTCTAGACGAGGAAGTGTTTGGATGCTATTCCTGTGATGGTGTCTCAGAATGCGAAAACAATCCACAATTCACAGCCTGCATCGGACAAAATGTATGTACTGTCTAAAATCATAATTAGATTATTATCTGCAATCTTTTCGTTAACGAAAAATTGCAGGTTTGCGATCGCTTCACTTTTAGGCACATCGACCCCCTAAGTTTTGTAGTACCTTTTTCTATATGTTGAAAACGTAATAACACTATAAAATATATATGAGTATATTGCTTATACATTCAATATGGAGAATAGGGGGTTTAGAATTGTGACAATATACATTTTAATAACATTATTTACATTTGAAAGTCATCATCTCTTGAAATTTATGCATTTAGTTTTGTCCCATTGAAAACCACTATAAAGCGCTCTCGCGCTGTGATTCGTTACGCGATCAATTAAACGTAATAAAGGGGCGGAGCTTGGAATATGAGTGACGGCACTCTATTGATGCAGGGTTGTGCATGAGCTGCTGCGCCTGCTGAATATGTCACTGTGGCTCATAATCAATAAACACTGTGTCGAGTGGAGATGCAGACCGCAAACAATATTAAATCAAGATTGAAAATTGAATATTAACTAAAATTATCATTTATATCTCCTATATCCCAAAACATATAAATCTCTTTCGATAATAAGGAATAAACAAAACAAAGTCTTCGATTGCTTTCCACTTATATGATCATTTAAACATAAGATTGATTTATAAAACTGTGTTAGGCCTATATATAATAAAAGAGCACCTCACGAGCTGTACCCCAAATATTGGTTCCCCATCAAATTCTGACTTGGAAATTTAGAAAATAATTCAATCTTAGAGATTGGAGTGGTTTGAGGAACACCTTTTTTGATTTTTATTTTAGATTTTCGCAATAATTAGGGATAGCGATTGTTTTGAAATTTAATAAACTTGCTTGCATTGATTAATTAATTGTCATTTGCATGATATGATAGGTAATTTGCTTCCATTTTAACATTTCAATT
>LQRL01024782.1:5765-16535 GCA_001703475.1 Hydroides elegans
TATGCATTTGATCTATAAAATCGAGCAGTAGAATTCACTTTGTCCAAAAAATAGTGCTCATTGAAAGATTCAACAAATATATCATAAATTTATCATTAGTCCAGCCATGATATGTAAAAACCACATTAATCACTCAATTTTCAACAATCAAATAACCACCTCCTTATATTGTTGATAATAACGAAAAATTGCCCTTTTGTGCAGTGGTCTATAATATGATATTTGAGCAAGTTAATTTTCCTTAAATGACGTATGTCCTTTCTTTGTGATGCTTTCCATAATAATGGTTTTCCGTACGCCCCCGAAATTAAAATGCACTTAACTTTATCATCAATAGGAAATAAGATGCTCAAGCTATATTTATACTTAATCTAGCATGAACTTTGGAACAAAAAGGGTAGGGTTTGAAATGTTAAATATATTGTTGATCATTGTTGCAATTGATATAGTTTCAATTAAAATACTTATCAAAACAATTTTGTCAAAGGTCAAATTGTTTATAGCCAGATAATACTCTCGATAATATATGCACCATCACGGGCATCGTTTCAATAACTGTAAAGCTTTCCTATATATTTTAGTGAAGTAGATGGATATCTAACGCAGAAAAGGCCGATTCAAAAGGTCAATTTTTGTGTTTAGATACAATACCTTGATTCTACGTTTGTTATGAGTCCCATTTCTCATAAAAAGGTGGCACATTACGCATAATTCTACTCCCTGAGCAAAGGCGTACTACATGCAAAGTTTATATCAGTTTTAATAAAAATTAGCCACCCAAAGGTCACCCCAGTATCACGCTAATTACACATGGGGAATAGTGACAGTCTCTTCCTTACAATTAACCTTTCTTGATGGCATGCAAATACAAAAGGAATTACTAAAAGCAACCTTTCGCTTTCTAAGTAAGTGATTACACGATCCGATAGACGAAAGGGTTACATCGAGTTACCGTTAATTTGAGGTATAACACGCAAAATTATTTTCGCGTTACCGTAAAAAGTAATAACATGCGCACTTATTTTCGCGCAACCGTAAATAGAATAAGAAAATTACAAGCTTATTTTCGCAACAAAAAGCGCGGAAATTCTATACGATATTATAGTTTAATTTCTTACAATAAACCTGCCTTGATAGCATGCAAATACAAAAGGAATTACTAAAAGCAACCTTTCACTTTCTAAGTAAGTGATTACGCGATCCGATGGACGAAAGGGTTACCGGGTTACCGTACATTTGAGGAATCACACGCAAAACTATTTTCGCGTAACCGTAAATTTAAAAAGAAAATGCCAATTTATTTTTGCGACAAATATGTACGGAACGTCTTTATGCGTATTAATATTTTATAGGTATTATATCTTTCTAACAATAAACCTTTCTTGATGACATGCAAATACAAAAGAAATTACTAAAAGCAACCTTTCGCTTTCTAAGTAAATGATTACACGATCCGGTGGACGAAAGGGTCGCGTCGAGTTACCGTTAATTTAAGGAATAACTTGCGAAATTATTTTCGCGTTACCGTAAATAGTATTATAAAATGCAACTTAATTTTCGCGACAAATTTGTACGGAACGTCTTTATGCGTATCATATTTCATAGGTATCATATCTTTCATACAATAAACATTTTTTGATGGCATGTAAATACAAAAGTAATTACTAAAAGCAACCTTTCGATTTCTTAGTAATTGATTACACGATCCGATGGACGAAAGGGTCGCATCGAATTACCGTTAATTTGAGAAATATCATGCGAAATTAATTTCGCGTTACCGTAGATAAGTTGTTGAATAACATGCAAGCTTATGTTCGCGATAAATATGTCCGGAAAATTTCTTTGCATATTTTAGTTTATAAATAATATATATATTTCGTATAATAAACTGTTTATGACCTGTAAATACAAAAGGAATTACTAAAATCAACCTTTCGCTTTCTTAGTAAATGATTACACGATCCGATGGACGAAAGGGTCGCGTCGAGTTACCATAAATTTGAGGAATAACACGCGAAATTATTTTCGCGTTACCGTAAATCATTTTTAGGGATAACAAACAATTTTATTTTTGAGATACAAATATGCAATAATGTAATAACGCTTATTATATGGTCTTATGGGCTTAATTATAGGTTTTAATCAAATTTTACACGCTTAAATAGGGGTGAATATTGTATAGCGAAATATCAGTAAGATATCGTCAGCAACTCACAGTTTGGCGGTATATACAAAGAATATTCGACTAGCAGTTGTTATATTTATTCAGAAAAATTACGGTAATAGCTGTTAGCAGCTGCCACTCTGTATACATGACTGCTTGTGCAGAAAACCGACCTCTGGACAGCCCCTAATGAACCAAGTGTACAGATCCCAATATGACATCAATGAGATAGTGTATGGACCTGGTTACATAGGAAGCTTTTCTAGTTTTTCCATTGCAAATCGGTCCAAAAATATGATAAACATTTTTTATCGCAAACATTTATCAATATATCACACCCTGCAGAGTGCTCTTTTTATATTTGTGATATATGCTTTGATCCAGCAATGGTGGAACTATATATAAAAAATGATTGTATCGCTCAGTTTTATCATTAACCATGCTCAATCTAGTACTGACCCCTTTTCAACTAGACCACTTATGAAAACATAGAATATACCGTTATAACATTTATTACATAGAGTAAAAATGCTGCTCTGTATTCATAGTTTTTACTCATCAATATATCATATACAGTAAAAATTCTGCTATGTATTCATAGTTTTTTTTTCTTTCATATTTTAGCTTACCCAAAGGGGAGCTTTTATTCAGCCACAAAAATTATTCGATAGGGCAAGGGCAGCTTCACGGATTACTTGACGTAAACGAAGAGCACCAAATAACGTGTTCAATAATTTGAAGAAAAACATTTCAAAAAGTTTTACAAATACGAAAAAATGAACATTAACATTTTGCGAATATTGTTCACTTTTCCTAACCAGCTGAGCTGCTCTTCTTATTCTAGCCAGCTTAGAGCAGAAAAGGAACACTTTTTGAGAATACAAATAACAGTTTATAAAACAATGGCAAGCAATGTCCATCAATTTTCAAATGATTATTCGCATGTCTAATAATGACAACTACGAGATTATAAAAAAAAGTCTTACTCAAATCTCCAACTTGGAAAGTGTTTTCTTTCAAGGTAACTGCGGAACACCTTTTGCTGAAAAAAGCTCGTGAGGTGCTCTTCATAAACGTTGACGTAAAGTCTTGGCTTTATATACATGAAAATGGTCTCGACGTCAGGGGTGGATAACTCTATGTGAATCCTTGCAGTTACTACTTCTTGGTAATCTAATTACCTAATTGCAAATGGCATATACTTGAGTATATAAAGGTCAACGGACGCGGTGGTGCATCTTTATATAAATCTGGTGGTCTTTATAACGCATAATTCTTTCTAATAATTAAGAAAATATAATCAAAATATCGGTTTCACACTATAGGCAAATTACCTCATTGAGGCGTTCTTATCATATAAATTAACGTCTCTATGTATGAGACGCAAGGATGACGAAATCAAGATGCAAATAAAAATGGTTCTTAAAATAGGAATAATACCCGAAGTGTCCATATCAACATGGTTATTGACCCAAGGGAAGGCAATTGTAATGCCCAAGCCCGAAGGGCACGGGCATTACTTTTTTCTATCCCGAGGGTCAATAATCATGTAGTTATGGACACTGAAGATTTTATTCCTTTTATTGCATTAAAATCATTGCTGAAATTCGGAAATATTCCTGGCCGCCATTGCCGGGCAATATCGAAAGTGATATTGCCCGGGTGATATTGCCCTGCATATTGCTTCAACCATGCAATAATGTAATAAAATGAGGTTCTTGCGACGCTTCTCTCACCACCTGCCATATTATTAATTCTCTTTAAAATCAGACGTCATTAAGGCTTGCTATACATGTAACTGTCATCCTAACGGCGTTATTGGACGATTCAGATGAATATCTATAATTTTCCATGATTTTTTTATCAATGATACTTATGTAAACAATTGAAATCTGAAAACAAACAACGTGCGAGCAATCTATTATACGTTGAGAAATGATGTTTTTATTAAAACATGCGTCAGTAAGACGTCAAATTTAATGTAATTGCTGACATATTTCAGAGACGTCCTTTCAAGGTTATACATGTATATAAAAGACGAAACGACGTCTGAAAATTAGATTCGACAAGCTTTTATATGGGCCTCACGGAAGTCCAATGGCTACGTTGTTATGACGTGGTTAGGACGTGCCATTGCCTAGTGTGCAAACCTATAACATATATAGCCCAGTGCATAACGCAATACCAACAAAGTGCATGTAGGATTTAGATTTGCGATACAATATTCAAACTGCATGTGTAGATATTTGGTACAGCTTCTGGACAAAAACGAACAAAACGGCGTGAATAATTCGACGAACTTTTATAGGTGACAAAACTATTCCCTTGCATTCCCTAATTGTCACACCAGCCACAAAAACAAATGGATTTTTATCAGCTCCATCGACGGGAAATCTAATAAAGATGTTATGCCGTATCTTATTTCCAGAAACCCAAAGGGATTGGTTGAAATCAGGCCTGATATTCATGAATTCTTAAGCAAGAACAAAAGGAAAGCATCAGAATAATAGTTTCGTGGTAATGATGGAAATCTTGAGATATTTTAAGAAAGATTCTATATCCATTTAAACAACATTTTGTCTTGTTGTGTATCAATCACATAACAAATCACATATACCAAGCGACGCGTTTAAACGAGATGCTACCAGCAAGTCTGCACGGACAATTTAACAAACATTTTAATACATATTATATTCATCACTAAATAACAATAAATAGCCATGTATCTAAGATATATGAAAGTTAAACTTGAGAAAAAATACACTTTTCAGTTAATTGCGCATGTATTGTGAAGAAAACAAAAAGGTCAAGTGGCAGTCACATTCATTAAACTACAGATTTGTTGCAAATGTATTCTATGCATGTCGTATTTAGATTGGGCTTGACAAAAATTGTCCAACAAAAGACTCAAATCCTTGATATATTTCACTGGACATCTAAACAATGGTTATCTTGTCAACTCTAGACCTTTTCGGCATTGTCAGCACAAATGAGACAAGTTTTAAGGAGACAGGGAACAAATATGTTTCCGGGCTTGGCTACCAAGGAACGTTTATTTTCCCTTTATTTTCCATTGTATGCTACAATGGATCACTCATTGGAGCGCCTTGAAGTTTATGGATTATTAAACCATGCGCTTCAGTGCGCCTTAAGAGGTTTCCGAAAAAATTGGTACATTAAAAAAATACGATTTGTAAGGCCGCGTTTACGCAAACATTTGCGTGCTTATAAGGGGTTGAATACTCGATAGCTCAAAACAATATTTGTATTAGAATCATAGATATTTATCCCTTCTGTTTATTAAAAATCATGTGATTATTCAAAATTAGTGCATTGTTATTACGCAAGTTGTGCATGAACGCGGCTTTAGGAATATTGAACTCCATGAAGCGTCGTCCCCGTCGTCCCATGTGGCCAGGCTACTTAATGTCTAATTGCACCACGAACTCGCCATTTGCTGTGTGATTCCTGTTGTCTGCTTTGTCACTAACTAACAAGCATCCCATTTCAATCTTGTCGCTTTCGCAAGCAACTTTAATTTGAAGCAGGCCTAATGGAAATTCGGTCTATGCTATGTTATTAGATCAAACATGTATGTTATAGCTTTTATCAGGGTCATTATGACAGAAATACGTTCTTGTGAATGGCCAGATTGACATATTATTTTCGTTACAATGATACACACCAAAATGATTTTCTTATGATTGTACAAACCTGAAAATTTGAAATCATCTCACCATACTGGCTCTTAACCCCTTGAAACATTCATTTAATAAAATGCACACTTATTCTGTAAGCCTGGTTTGAAATATAGTTTCTCCGCGGTTTAAGTTATTGTAAAATTTCTTCTTAAACCCGAATGTTTTTATTGTCTTAAAATTCTTATCAACGACCTTGAATGTTTTGAAGCGCTGTTCAAAGAAATGTGTAAAAAATACATGTTCCTCACCCTATGCTGCATTTGAAAGTAGATGATATGCGTAAGATTCAGATTGATTGCAGGACCAATCCTAATCACAGAAATGAATCAAACAAACCACTTTTCAATGTTTCTTTTTCATTTTCAGGAAAGATGAGGTACACCACGTTGTTGCTTCTACTTGCAAGCATCGTTGTCATCTTACAACTTCACAAACACTCGGCTCAAGCTTTTCAGTTCAGCGTTCCTGGTAAGAGGATGAGTATTTTTATACGACATGATATGTATGAAATGTTTTATAAATATATTCAATTGAAATACATCAATCTTTAGAACTATTTTTGTTTTAATATTTAGTGGTGTGGGTAAGTACTGTTCTACGATCGCTGTGACACTTTGTGGGCTGTTATGTTTAACCATTGGCGCCCACCGTTCATTGTTTCCTGGTTCCACGCCTGATATAATTCTTATTTCATTTATATAAATCGTAGTCACATCCCATGGTAGTCTTCTGTAATATGTTTTTCCGAAATATGTAGAACACCTCTAGATTTAGTTTATTGATGTAGCAAATGTAAGAATGTATATTCTATATATTTTACGTATAAAACTTCAATATAACAGGTCAATGGGGCGGTCAGGTCAAACGACGAGGTAGCGGCAATTTCCGATTTAGTTGATCAATGATCTATTGATATTGCTTTAGAAATACAAATTTACTACATCAAAATATAAGTTATATGAATACAATAAGATAAAGCTGTATAATGTTTGCTCATAAAATTCCCTTTTTATAAACAGGTCAATGGGGTGGTCAAGTGAAACGACGCGGTAGCGGCAATTTCCGGTTTAGTGTGCCTGGCCAATGGGGAAACAACCTCTTGAAACGCAGTGGTCGCGAGGAACAATGCGAAATAACCGACCCCGTGAAATTAAGGAATATTTTTCAACTACTACAGGTTGGTATATTGTTAACTTGGATTAAACGGATTATTAGAGCTTAACACACAAACACTCTTTGTTGGATGTTAAATTCAGAATATTGCTAATGAATATCCGCATTTGTCTAAATAACATTTATTTCATGAATTAAGGCATGCTGGAATAAAGTGATATAACGAAAACATGTTTCGATACCCAGCAATCCAAAAGCGTCGTTCCGAACGACCTAATTCAACTGACGTTTGAACCAAACGAACCATAGTAACCAGGTCACTAATGGTGCAATACTTTGACATGCTACATGTACGTTGTTAAGTCATTTGGCATCTGATTGATTTGGCATCTGGAGCTAAAAGTTATATATATCTTGTTAAATTATAACATTTTACTCCAGAAAAAAAAAACATAATCTATAGATAGAAGAATTTCATGAGATATGCATTGGCTTTGCCAAACTGCCTGTTCAATTATATAGGGTTGTTATAGTTTCCGCCCAAAGGATTCTACCTCACCTTTTACCTTCGTGTAAAAATACTATCAGGCAGGGTGCAAGGACAATTAATTATCCGATAGCCTTAATTACATTCTCATTAATAATTCTACGGGGCCCATCTCCCAAAAGGAATAGCGTGTTTCATAAAAGAGTAATTATGAGTCGAGAGGCTCGATACAATAGCGTTCACAGAAACATTTATGCAACTCCGTTCTAGTTGGCAGAAATGAATATCACATGTCTGATGATTATAAGCGGATATGAATATATCTTACTTTGATTTAAGTTCATTTAATGCACTTAACATCTGAACACCAATTCCATACTTATAGAAAGTTGGCTGAGCCCTTCTCTCCCCTTCCAGTTATTTCATAATCACAAACCAATATAATTTCGAATTCAGTTATGCATATTCAAATTGCTAATTGACCAAAGCTTGTGATATCTCGACAGTAGAGTAACAATAGCCTTTCTGGAAACATGTATGTTATGACATTCCAGTTGCCATGAGTATCCTAGCTGCTTGGCAAGAGTCGTAAAATGGGACGTAACTTTTGGACGTGATGTTAAGCTGATGTTCTGATTAGGTTCCCAAATGAAAATATGAACGTTTTCCGACCGTTCTTTCCCGATCCGCGGTCGGATGAATGTTCTTTTGACGTCTTGTTGTTTTGACGCGACGTTTACGCACGTTGTCTCAACGAAAAAAAGATATCCGGAAATATTTTTATCTGGCCCAAAATAGGAATACCCTCTCGTAATAATCGGGGTACTAAGTTGCTAGAAATTCGACGTGTGCTCCATCACCAACGTGTCGTAATGCGATGTTTTTTTTTTATAAAACGGAAAATGTATCGAGCATATATTTTTAAAAGACGTTTCTGTTTTGTTTCGAGGAAGGGGCATTTCACCACAAAATGGGCGTGCCTAAAAATGCGAAATGTAATAAGTTATCTTTCCATGTTTAAGCCATTGTGGGAATTGAAATTAATGACCCATCGCAGAAAAAAATGTCGGAATTTCATTCTAAAATATGTTATTTTGTTTTATTTTTTAGGAAGAGGCATTTCACATCGCCAATTGCCTACAGGCCGTTGAGAACCGAGATGTTCCACTTCAATAAGAACTTACTCTCACAACAACGACTATTTGCGCTTTTAGTTTTCATTCTAACCTGGATAATACAACTTTGGTTTTGGTATTTGTACTAAATGAACCTGATTGGATGCTGATGAAAATTCGATACTTTCAGAAGATATGTGTTGATTTTTTTACACTGATAGACAATCAGCAAATAGAAAGTGCGATTTTAAGTTCGGTGTTATGTTTTTAGATGATACTCATCCATACAAAATTATTTTGGGTGACTGTTAACAATACAAATAAAGACACATTTGCGGAATAAAACATACACTTTTTAAAACTCTCGTGAATATAAATATGTTTGTGTTATTAAAACTGGGTTTTTATTCGAATCAACTTTTCACCTTGAATCAGATATCTAAGAAAGACAGCTTAATGACAACACCTTTTTAATCGTTAAACTAAAACAAGTTACATGTACATATTTTTCTGTTAATGACTAGTGCAGCGAGTGGGATTTAATAAAAGAGAAGAAAAATATATCATTAGATCTAATGAGTCTCTCAAGAAAACATGAACACCATAATTATTGTAACGAACACCTCTGTGATTTCAACAAGGGATTCGTTTAAAAGAGTTGATTAAACCTCGGACGATACATTTGAAGAGATCCATGTAACAAAATGCTAAGTCAAAATGGACATTTGAAGAACAGACACGCTGTAAATTATCTTTAATCCCTCATTGTTCTAGGTTACGAAATTCGTTTACAATGTAATGCAACTTTTTTGATCGCATTGATGCCGCATTTTTTGTTCAAGTATGCAGCAAGGATCTCTTGATATCGCGATACAATTTGGTTGAACATGTTAAGTATATTAAACTTATTGTTGCACAGAGCCCTTCATTTGACAAATGGAGCATCCGTTAGATATGTCTCTAAGGACGCCTTTCAAATGCAATTAATATTCTCCTGTTTGTCCACCCTTTTGATATTAATTATTTCCGAATAATATGTTTTCTTGCTGTTATCTTAGCTAATGAGGCATTCGTGTTTCACGGCTTTAATGTAATTGATTTGATGTGATGAAGCCTTTTCATTTTACTCCACTATATATAGTAAAGACGTCATGCCCGCTTTCGGCAAGTAATGGTTCATCAATGAGGACGGTAGCATAACAAAATGCTATGGTTGAAATTTATCAATGAAATTGGTATTGTAACAACATATCCCTATATTGTAAGAAGGCGAAATTTCATTTTTCTTTTGTTCATAGAATATAAATTCAAATGAGTCCTGGTTTTAACTCAGATAACTGATGTATTTATGATTTTTTATTTGTTATCAATACATCTCTGTTAACGTCTGTAAAGTTTCTATACATTGTTCATGATAATATATTGAGTGATATTGCATCTCCCGAGATTTTGATGAGTTGATGTCATCATTGATATTTTGTGAATCCATGGAAATAAATATCATTCACATTTTATGCATATATTTTATTTCGTCGTTTATAATGAACCAGTAGTTGGAACCCCTCCCCATTTTATGCAGACTAGGCCAAAAACTCCACCACTAACCGGCGAAAATCCCCCACCCCCCACATTAGCAAATCGTTTAATATTGTCCTTGTTGCGTTACGGTCATAAATGGCGTCACAACCATGTCATGTAGTGACGTTAATGTTACATTGATCCTTTAACGTAATTTTGACGTCATTATGACACCATTGATACTTTTTTAATGACATCATTCGTTACTTCGCTACCATGATGAAAACGTTTAACGTCACGACGTCCGTCACGTGAATATGACGTCGCCTGTATGACGAACAAAGAATGCCGAGTCATTATCTCAAAGCGACGTCATAAACAAATATGTAAGAACAAAACTATGCCACCGACCGGAAGTTATTTACAGTCAACACAACTCCTAACTTAAATATCGATAGCAATTTCTTTCGTTTCAAAATGTTCGTTTACTCGTTTGCGTTTTCTCGTTTACGCGTTTCTCGTTTAGGCGTTTAGCCGTTTAGCCGTTTAGGCGTTTAGGCGTTTAGGCGTTAAGCCGTTTAGCCGTTTACTCGTTTAGCCGTTTACCCGTTTAGCCGTTTAGGGATGTTGTTCTGTGTTGCATGTCGACAGATACAATATCACGAATATTAT
>LQRL01024795.1:12726-30365 GCA_001703475.1 Hydroides elegans
AGCGATATTTTTTGTGGTTTATCTATTATATTTTGGTCAAATCTAGATTTTTATGGTCTGAAATGGATTTATAAATTTATTTATTCAAATAATATTAACATTAGAAGTAAAATTTAGAAGTTCCGAAAATTTTCAAATGTTGGTCAAATTATCAAAGGCAAACGTTATATGTAATCGAGACCAAGTCTGTGAAATCAATACCCAGTCTAGACGTCAGTTTTGAGGAGGTCTCGACCAGGTTCCGCCCAAACCTAGTTGAAACTAATGCTGTGAAATTCACCCTGAGTGATTTAAGTGAAACCTTCACCAGATGATAGAAATATAAAATATCCTATACATGTATAGTGAACCTATGCTAAATAGAATATTAGAAAATTGTATTATGTGAAACAAGTAATACAAACACTTTACCCTTATACGATTTACAACAAAAGCATACTCTTATAAGAAAAACATCTATTGCTACCGGGACTAGTTTTGTGGAAGGACACATAATAATGGAAAACCGAGTTTAGAAACTGAAATCAAAGCCGAGGAGCTGTTACATTGGGAAAATGGAGATGAAGAGGCGAGTACCCGAACAGAGGCGAACGAAAATGAGTAGAGGAAGAGAAAAATGATGAGTTTATATTAGATCCATGCATAAGTAGATGTCATCACAAGCAGGGTTCGAGTTAAAATTCATCAATTAATGCATACCGGTAATTAAAGTAGGTTCAAGAAAATGGTTATTCTCAAAACTGCTTAAAGGGGACAATTTAAAGTTAAAATATATGCAAAATCTTAGTATATGAATAGATAATCAGTTATATTAAACCTAGCAAATTGTCCAATACATATTATCATTCTTCTTGAACGGACACTTCTAAATATTTAGTAGTAATTTACAATAATTTTACAGATAAATAATTGACGGGCAAAAATGACTCATGATCTTTAAAGCAGAAGTAATGTTCATTAGTCTGAAATGCCTCCCCTTTACTCCCATCCTTAAACGATTCATTAAAACCCATAACCCTATATAATATATACCACAGTGGAAACCATTTGATCTCTTACCTTGAGTTGCTGCGTGTCATCACTGGCGTTCTTGCGCGCCTCCTCGAGGATCTGCTGCTGCGAACTCTTTTCTGCTTGATGGTTGCTTTTGAGTGTGCCCACCTTTGTCTTGTACTCCTTAATTTGACTATGAGGAGAGAAAGAAATACATACATACATGTAGGTTAATCACTAATCTGTGGTACAATGTTATGTCTGACGTTGTTCATGTGCCAAGAAGTTGGAAGGGATTCGTTAAACATATATAAGTTAAATCTATTATCTTTAATCGACGCTTACTTTGGCAAGGAGTTTTGCTTAAAAACAGTGAAGAGCGATATACAATTTGAATCTTAGCTACATGACCAAACACAAAGCTTTCTCCTCCATCTAGCTTACAATATATTAAGAATGAGGCCTTCAACTCACTCATGAAGATCCTTAATCTGCCTGTCCTTTTCATTCTTCTCATTCTCAGTCGTCCTCATTATATCAAGCAGCCGGTCAACCTCGGTCTGCGTTCGCGTCACTTCGCCCTCACGTTGCTGTACGGCGTGTTTCAATGCTTGTAACTCCTGTTCAAGTTCTTGGAGGCGCCGCTGCTTGTCGGAAGCATCAGTGCTGCTTTTCGATTGAAGCTGAGGAAGCAAAAGGGGAATGTTACGTTTAATTGATCAAGAATTGACATCTTAATATAAGCCTACTTAGTGTAAAGCTATATTAACAACTAGTAGCATTTTGTCATCTTATCATATGAGTTTAGTCATTAGAATTAAACTAGAGAGAAAGATTTTAACGATTTTTTTTTTATTTTGTATAAAGTATATGACTAAAGTTATTTCTGAATTAAGCTATACATCCCAATACATTCCTGAGATACATCAACATCCATTTACAAAACATATCAAATCCGATCCAATATACAACCTCAATCCCATACATTACCTGTCTGACATTTTCATCGAGCTTCTGTATCTCGAGCACCTTGCTCTGCAGTTCGTCCTTGAGTTCCCGGATGTACGCGTCGCGTCGCACTTTCTCCTTTTTGAGCTCGATGCTTGATTCCTGTAGGGAGCCCATGGATTGCTGTAGGGTACCAATCTGGAGAAAAGGAAAGATAAGGTTAAGAAGTGGTTTGGAGTTCAAGTATGTTTTGGCATAATGTTACAGGGCGGATGGGGGAGGGTGCGCTGGCTGCTGGGCGCCCGACCCTTTATATACACATAGTCTTTGAAAGTTTTTTTTTAAAGAAATGTCGTTCTTGCCAAAAAATATATTTACAAGATCACTGCTATGCATTTCTGATGGCTGAGGAACTGGCACTGTCAACCGTTTGATAATGCGAACCGAAGACCACGGACTGATGTGGTGCACCTTTCATTAAGTTCACTCACAAAATGGTATCCGACGAGGATGGGATTCGAACCCACGCGGGCAGAGCCCAATGGATTAGCAGTCCATCGCCTTAACCACTCGGCCACCTCGTCATATATACTGATTGGATATGTACAACGTAGAAATCGAAAGCCAAACTATCGAATTAATTGGTATAAATTATTTATTTTGGAACACACAAATAGACATGTAAATTTAATTATTTGGCACAGCATGCAAAGACCAATAATTACCTAAATGACTTGACTGATTTCCAACGAAAACATAAACATATCATACACCATAATTAACGCTGATGTGTATAAAGCGCCCTTGTAGTCATTTCATGACCCAGTCACAATAATAAACCTTTTAGAGTTCATAGCAAGTATATATTTTATGCTTCTTCCGGGTATTAAAGTCATATTTGGTATTCATATATGTTTTTATAAATAAAACTGCACCAAAACCATTATAATAAGTTACCAGTAAACTTTTTACAAATTTATAGCATAAACGAATACCAAAAAAAAATCGTTGTCTTGCCTTTTTTTTTTTTTAGCTGATATCAGTGATATGTTAAACTTACAAAACATCCGGTAAATAAACTATGAAAACATTACCATTTTAAATATTAATCCTTCCCAATTTACTCACCTCTTTCATCTTTTCTTCTAGCTTGGTCACCTCTTGTGACTTGAGGTTGAGGTCATTCTGCAGTTTCTTGACTTCCTGTGCCTTGCGATGCAATTCGTCCTTGACCTCCTTCAGATGACCTTCCTTCTTGGCTTTGTCTTTCTCAAGGTCACCGCCCGCCTGTCGCAGTTCGGAGATCTGTAAAAACGAATGAGCAAAACTTTATGTAATTTATTCATGTATTTTTTCTAAATCGACTTTTGTTCTTGATATAAAGGATATGTTAACTGAGTTTGAAAATGAGAACCAATAATGCGATTTGCAGTTAATGATAACGAAAAATGATATAGGCTATCTTATTTAGTTAATAATGTCCTCACAGCAACCGTAATATATCATTTAATAGTAAAATACAAGACGTATGAAATTGAACTTCCTTAAATCAATGTTATTAGGAAGGCCATTTTTTCCAAATTTATCGAAAGCTATGGATTTCTTCTTTTTAAACACAAACTCATCAAGCTTCTACTGTCATTACCTCCATCTGTCGGTCTGCAATGGCGTTCTCGAGCAGCGACACCTTGTTCTTGAGTTCGCGGATGGTCGACTGTAGAATGTCCACTTCCTCCTGGTGGTCGCACTCGCGCCGGTCCAGCTTCTCTTTTAACCTGTAAATGAAATCCCAAGTATGAAGAGGGTTGCTAACAAGAAAAATTGTGCTCATGCTATTGAGAATCTCTGACAAAAAACTCATACATGTGTGTCAAACTTGTAATTATCCAGTCGGCGAATAAATGATAATGAGTGCATTAATAAGATCATAGCAAAGTGAACACAGAATGAACGGAAACGGATTCCTGCTATAGGGAATGATTTCTGGAAATTGCTTTACTTATATACACGAGTAAGATGAATTATATCTTGGTTTAAACAGCACTGGTGTGGATATTTTAATTCTGAGCCTAGTTCTAATTTCACCTAATCCATAAAAATGTCTTATGTAATTGTTAGTGGAACAATCCATTGAACGTGACTCACTTGTCTATCTGGCGTGTCTGATCCGTGATGGTGTGCTGCAGGCTCTCGACTGTCGAATTTCGCGATGATTTGTCCGCTTGAAGCGCCGTCAATCGCGACTGGATGCTCTTCGCTTGTTCTTCTCGGTCCCGCACGACCTCCTCTAAATGTTCCACCTGTCAATCATTCAACATGTCATAGATCAATATCATTATGGGTATGTGCTATTGGTACAAAGCAATTAAAATCTCATTTGAGCGTATGCCATAATTATGCCATATTTATGCAGCCGTCATTAGTGATCGATTATATCAATCGATTTACCTTCTATATAAAATTGTTGCTTGACTATAAGTTCAATATATCAGACGAGGTGGCCGAGTGGTTAAGGCGTTGGACTGCTAATCCAATGGGCTCTGCCCGCGTGGGTTCGAATCCCATCCTCGTCGGATAATATTTTACATCCACATTAAAAATTCAGCATATTATAATCAGGACCCGTATTCTACGCAGCGACCCTAACCTCAAACTTATGCTTTCCCCCATTCTTTTACATTGATTTTGATATTAACGATACAGTTTTTTTTGTTTTCATACCTTTTTCATAGCGACTTGTGCCTTTCGTTCCTTGACCTCCATCTGATCGCGCACTTCCGTCAACTGCGCGCATGTGCGTTGGTGCTCAGAGTGCGCGGCGAGAAGGTTGCGCGATTTCACGTCTAGTTGGGCCTCTTTTTCTTCGATTCTCTCGCGGATGTTCTCCAACTGTAAGATATTGGAAGATGTATGATAAAAACAGTGTTTTGCTATAAAGGGATGTGTCTTAGATGTTCGCTAAATAAATATATTTTTAAATACAGGAGTGCACGATAGCGACTTCGTATTTAGCGACTAACATTTTTTGAACTGCGAGCAGTGTTTGAAATAAGACTCACGGTCGAACGGAACGAAAATTCTCAAGTTACGCAAACATTTCTCAAATACCGCAAAAAAAATATGTTCACTAGCAGTCTCGCTTAAGGCCAAGAATCTACCCGAACCCTATGTTCACACTTTCCACCCGACACTTTCAACCCGACTTCATTTATAAATTAAGACCAATACATGTAGGCCTACTCACCTCGTGCTGCATATGGGCACTTTGCTGCTCCTTGGCCTGCACCTGCTCCCTCAATACAGTGATGAGCTGCTCCTTGTCGACGGCCTGTGTCCGTACCGACTCCATCTGCGTCTGAAGCGCCTGCACCTCAGTGTCTTTACGAGTCATTTCGGCCTTCAAATTGTCGATCTGCGAAAAAAGCAGTATTTCAAAAGGGTGTTTGAAATTTAAAGCATTGACAATAGGCAGCAGGGGTATATCTACCCGTGCGCCGTGCGAGATTCTCTACTCCGCCAGTTCGTTATTTGTGCTGCCAATCGAGAAAAGGGCTACCAAAATAATAATATCAAATAGAAAAAAAATCTAAAATCTTTTACCGAATTCAAATAATGTAAGTGTCATTTTTTACAAATCGCTTTTTAATTGATCTCTATAATAAGGCCTATCTGTTCATTTAATTTATTTGTTGATGTGATCTAAATTGAACGGTGTTTGATGTAGCGAAAGATTACATCTCACAGCTCAGATTGGCATTTAAAAGTCATCTCACCCCAGTAGTTAGGTAACCTTATCCAAAATGAACTGCCAAAAGAAATAGTGTCACCGATAAAATGATTGCTTTCTTGCTTTGAAGTTAGTTTGGGGTCTTAAATTGTAGCCCCCGCAACAAAACATAAGCTGGCAACCCAAAAAGTGAAATGTATTAATAGATGATAAATCTTAGATGATAAAGCTTAAACATTTTTGTTCTTTCGAGTGAAATATCATTATCTATATTTCAAAAGAAAACTTATATTTTCAAATTCGGTTATCTTGAAACAAATCAAGTCTATAAGGTGTCTGGAGACTCAACCATCTCGAGACTCTACCACTTCGTACTAATTGGTCTTTTCGAAACTTGACAAATGAAACCTCACCTTTGACTTGAGGTACTTTTCGGTGGATGCCCATGCTGCTTCTTGGGCGGCACTGCTCACACTGTGTCGGTCGGGCGTAGATGCCGAGGATTCGGAACCCGTCTTGTATAAATCCACTTCGCGCTTAAGTTGCTCGATCTCGCTTTCGAGGTTGGAGATCTTGCCGTCCTAAAAAAGGGGAAGAGTCTTTGAACTATTGGTCATATTAATCTATTGCAGAGTAATTTTTACTAAGGTTGTTTTACATATTATTATAAGCTTGCAATTAAGTCCATATGTTATGAGCCTGTTTACACGATATAATAACTTCGAAAATGTTATCTGAGTACTAAATAAACATTATTGTTGAAATATTTTAAATGCTAAGCAAACTTTCAAATACACACTCCTTATGAGATCTTCAAACATTGAGATACTCCGCTAGAAATCCAAACTCAAATCTTTACTTACCTTGGTCTCAACCATGGCCTCGAGGGTGAGCAGGTCGGCCGAGTGGCGTTTCTCCATCCCCACTTCTGGCGCCGGCGACCGCGCTCGGTTCCGAAGACCCGATACCTCCTGGTAATCAAAAAAAGACAATGTACAATTTAAATTTAACTAGATCGCCAGTGCAACTGGTGTGACACAAAATAAAAATATTCTCAAGAGACCGTCGCATCGTTTGCCTGATGCTTGTATTTATTTATTTTTAAAATTATAACATTTTTTGGAATGGATTTTCCACTAAATAATTCAAAAATAAGTAAAACATTAGCTAATCAGTAATTTTTGGTTAATGAGAAGGTGAATTATAATTTTATTATCTTAAATGAATTTTAGACCAATAATTTGGATAAATGATGTTTATAACTAAATGTAGCACAGTTTATGTTATTTTGCGTCTAGACTTTCTAGAACTACGATGGTTCAACACACGGAACTGACTAAGCGACGCATCCGAAGCAGCATCAGAAATGACAGAATATGAATGGCTATTTCAGATCTACACGATATAACATAATTATTCATCCTCAATTCATTGCGATTGTCAATGTAATTAAACCCGCACTAAACTAACACGCCAGTGCCATTAGTGTGGATTCAGCAACAACTAAAGAGGAATCACAGTTCCCCGATGGTCGCAACAAATGAATGCCGACAGGGCGCTTTATTAATCACCCAAGTGCTTTAAAGCCAATTTGGGCCATTCGCCCTTTTATGGAATCGGTACAGGTCATGCAAAACATAATTTCATAATACGAATCCTAATTGTTGATGTCAACAATGATTGCTTTTTAAAACATTTTACAGAGAAACATCCGTAAACCAAATGGATCTCCGTCAACCATATGCATCCGTTAAGGGACCGTTACCATGATATGGAACACTGTCACGATCCTGTAAAGATCTGTCCGACTGCCTTCTCCTTCGCAATCAGAGGCTGTGCTTGCCTGATAAAAGGCCAACCCGTGAGGCAAGGAAGTCAGCCCATCAATCATTGGATCAACACATGGGTGCTAAAAAGTGAGGATATTTATAGATGAGGGCAGCTTAAGAAATCATATTGCAGCATTTGAAATAAAGTTCCTTTTATTTCCCAGTCTGTTTTCCCCAGGAGTTTTCGCAACAAAAAAAAACTCATAATGCATCCATGACATGTAAGTTCCGAAAAATTTGCAAAGCCAATTTCACACTTGATCAAACAACAAAGGTAACACTATGTAACCATTACAAGAATCTACTAGAGCCTACCAATAACTAACACCATGGAACTATACCCAAGCGAGAAATCAGAGATAACAAATATCATATTTGCTTCCTCTGGATCATTCATATATTTCCCGTGTATTATTTGATAGATGAGAAATCGAGTGCGAAAGACATATTTCTTAAGACTCAGTTGCGTGAAGAAGACAATCCATCTTAACGCGGTTTCAGGCAAAATGTGGTTTCATCCTTTGATACGGTCTTAATGCTTGGGATGAACGGGCGGTTGGGGGTCACTCTAAATCATCAGTCAGGATTTAGAGCACCACTACCCGAGACAATGAATATGAATAGGTTTCCATTAAAGGAACGTTTGTGAATGTGGGTATCATTTGCCATGGCTTGCATATTTTTGTTGAGGCTTGGAAACTACTCGGTCATTGTTGGTCAGGGTTCTTTTTTATATTTGGTTAAATTTATTCCACCACTGATTTAAAGAAAAATCTAAAGAATGTTTTTATTTATCTGTCTGATTCTGTCATCGTCTTTAATGTTTGATTAGTATATTTCTAGTTTTGCATAGAGGATTTAATATTTGTTTGCCACCGAGACACCATTTTCCAGCATGACCGTGAAATGATAGTCGGAAATTATACCTTACTTTACTAAACTCCTCCCACACCAATATATTCGAACCAGACGAAGCACCAATTACAGAAGCAAGAGCCTAAAAAAAATGGAATATGGAATGAAAAAGCCTTTTTATGTAAAACTTGCCAAAAGTCGAGACATTGACAGTATTTCATCATCAAAAGGACGTAAAAAGACCTTCAGTAATGAGGCAAAAAGACGAGAGGAGGGCATTTCATAAATGCCAAGGAGATTCAAGGCTTCCTTAATCAGATACGTGTTTGAGGAGTGCCGATAAAAATTGATTCAGGGCCAGGCGTGGCTCCTTTAAAGTGTCACAGGGATTTCTTAACTGGAATGAAGCATCGAAAAGCGAAATATCTAACACTCTAAAATTATTTTTCAGTCATTGAGTTTGGATATCAAAAGTCATGAAATGGAATTTTAGTTTTTTTTTCAGTTTATTCTTTTTTCTTTTATATGATTCTTGAATTTATATTTCTGGGGGAAAATTGTCGTTGTCTAGACTTATGACTCAAGATGTAAGCCATGGCTGAAGGATTCAGTAATTTGATAGAAAAGCAATTGTAGCCTAAGTAATAGTATTCGCTTGGGTGTGCGTCTATCTATCCCAGCGCTATCATTTTTTGTATGCCCGGAATCGTTTTTCTGAACTCTTGATAGTTGCACCTTCTAGTACATTCTAGACAAAAAACCTGATAGTTTGGATTATTTGGTATAAACTACATAACCTATAATCCACTCATTCGGTATGATTACTATCACTAGGTGTGATATACAGCAGATAACATTATAAAAAAAATACCAGCAGCTAAATACGAAAGGTACATACGTAAGTAGATGGGCCAATAGTTTCAGACCCATCATGCATTTTTTGGTTGATCCAGTTCCAATAACGAGACTGCATTCCATGTATCGGTACATATTATGTATTCCATTGTGCCATCTAATGGACGTTCTCTGTTACAATCAATGCGCTAAACCGCCATCGATAATAAACAGAAAAGGAAACAGGAACCTGGGCCATAATTGGTATCTTTTATATCTAATTGCAGTGACATTGGGCTCCCGATCTCCTCCCAAAGCGCCGGTCCTCCCCTCAATTACAGTTTGCGGGCCAATGATGGAGGATAGTGATCGGGGCTTGTTTTGGGGCGAGATCTGGGATTGGTTGGCACCGCGTTTGATCGGGTGATGGCGGCGCCAGGGATCAAACAGGCGTGTCTGGTTATTAAAGGAATGTGACCAAAGAATCGAGGTATTGGACGCATGTAAAGTGCTATTTGGGATGTGTGCCTAGACCGCCGTTGTTTTAGGATCGCGGTTCACAAAATCATCGTTTCTCGATTTCTATAAATTTCAAGCTTCCAATCGAAAATTGTGAGGTCTTAAGCGTAATAAAAAGATTCTCCAAACTCCTGTCCTTTGTCTCAACATACCATAAAACCTTAAGCAAAGTGTGACAACAGTTACAGGATCAACGACAAAAACAAATTTAAATCCGCTCTCGCCACTCCCAACTTGTCGACCGCTTCCAGCAACCGCAGCAGCAGCAACTTGTTCCCATGATGGCTAATGACTTCCTTTAAACCCGTTATGGCCCTCTTTCCCCGCCGTCGCATTACACGCAAATCCATTTATCCTCATAAAAGGAAATACAAGACACCAAGAGCGCCATGGAGGGGCCACAACGTCTCAAGAGCGTGTGTGGCACTGGCGCAGAGACGCCCGCGGGGAACCATTCCAACGACTTTCCTCTTGTACGCTTATCGATTTGGGCTATATAGGGGACATCCGAGGAACAATCTAGGACTGCTGGCATTTGACGGTGACAGGCTGTGTCCGTGGGGACGACGCGCTCGTAACGGGGCATTCAGGGTTGCGGCGAGATAACGGCGCCCGGTTGAGTCGTAATCGAAAGCTACATGTAGTAATGTCAAGGTCAAGATGTAATTGGGTTTTGGATTGCTTACATGTGCGGATATGTTTTTTTTAAATTGTGGAATGTGTTATTGATAGTTTTCTTGCTTCCGGGTGAAAGAGAGATTCCAATGCTGACTTTGTGTCACCAAACCTGCATTGCCAAAAACTACAAATATGCTGTAATCAGAAGCGCTAAACAAAGCAAAGCATTACTTTTTTTTTTGGGGGGGGGGAATGCTCTGTATACAAAAACTTAAAATACTGACTATTTACTCAATGGCCAACTGTAATCGAGTCTTGCTTGATAAATATATCAACTACTCGAGGGTGGGAAAAGTAAATGGATCCGAAATCCGGAACACGCACCAATTCAGTTCAGACCCACCTTCCGGTATATCTGTCCTGACAGTACAAGTACCCGAATACCGCTGCCTCACACGAACAGTGACGAACTTCGAACAAGGAAGTACAACTTTAAATACATTGTAGCAGTAAGATAAAGACCGTTGCCATAATAATTATACCTGAATTTTTAGATTTTACATGTTTTAGAAACACAAAATCCTAAATACGGCATATATATGCGTGTTTAACATATTGACAAATTAAAGCATGTCATAAGGCTAGGATACCCTGTGCAACATACCATTCTTTAGCATAATTTCTAAACGCTTACGTTGCCTAAGGTTATACTTTCAACAGTTTTTGTAAAAGACGACACCAATCTTTAAGCATTAAATCAAAAATGGCATTTACATCAAGGCAGTTGCCCTCTACACATAGCATTACAATTCTTAATTTATCATATATAGGCTAGTCTAATGTAGAAGTCTATTGCTGAATACATTTCACCAAAAAAAGAAAGCAAAAGCAATTCTTCGTACAAGTATTAGACAAAAAGACAAGAGAAAAAAATTATCTTGAGTGTTTTTGTTGTTTTATATTTAAGAAAGAAAAACAAATTGTTATTGCTTTATATAGACCATTCGGAGTAAGATGCTTTTTTTCTACAGATTGAGCGGTAGATGCTATCAAGCCTATAACGTTAAACCCTCGGACTTTATATAGAGGCAGTGTGCGACATAAGCGATAGACCGATAGACAATTCTATTAAAAATTGGCTCGGTCTATTAGATTTTGAAATCCAATAGACCGGTGTCTATTAGGAAGGATTGCAATTACTCTTTTTCTTTTTATCTGTTTTATTTTCAATGCAATGTGAAGATGGTTCAATCTAAGAAGCAATATACATTGTACATGGATGTATGTGCATGGCAAAACACAATTATTTTAAACCACTGCTAGATCCGATCGTCAGTGCTCGAATTTTACTTTGAATTTCACGCACAGACCACTGACTCATACTTAAGCAGGGGTTTATCTGAGCGGTGGCACGGACGCATATGCGTCCGTCTTTTTGTCCAGACGAGCGTCATTTGAGACGACACTGGCGCTATAGCGAATGACAATTTTATGGAAATAATATTGTACAAAAGGTTTTTTTCCTTAAGGTTAAAAAACTGCGCTAGCGCCGTGGGCGCTCGCATTTAACATATAATTTTCATGTTGAATATCGATGGGTTATGTCATTTTGCCCACACTAGTGTTACTTTTCATGACGTTGGTAAAGTACACCTTTGCCTAGCATCAAACGTGTGAATTTGAACAATGTACGAATTTAATGGTAAAATCCTCTTCTACACATTTAAATAATAATCGGTCATTTCCGGTCTATTAAGGTCTACTTCGGTCTATTAAATATCAGAATCTAATAGACCGATGTCTATCAAGTGAGCAAAACCTGTGTCGCACCCTGTAGAGGCCGAGGGTGCATGAATAAAATATTCTCTACTCTGGACCAAATTCTCCAAATACACATCTAATGAAAATCAAATAATTCCTTACATTCTTGAGGCGTGAACCCAATAACACTCTTTATTAGATACATTACATAGGATATGTACATAATACATACAGAGACCCATTTCTGCATTACATAATGAAGGTTGCTTGCATTGACACAGTCCACATTATGTCGACAGGCTTGCTTATTATATAAAAATGAACGGCCCACATATCAATGATTTTTTACATCTAGGCATCTAAAATATATTTGACAGTCGTCAGCCTTTTTTGAAACGTAAAACACGATACTATCAATGGATATAATGTTACACAAAAACGGAAAGTTCTGTATGTCTAAAGCAGGTGCGCAACTTAGCGGTTGTCATCTCAGAAGACGCATGAGCTAGAATTTAAGATGCATGTATAACTGTATACCGGTATTCGCAGTTAATAAAACAGGAAAAGAAACTCTTTTTATTCCGAAAAAAAACGCCATACATGTAAACGTTCGAGTTTCAATGGTCAGATCTATCTGAGACCGACAAATGCACACGCTTTCATTTATCAAATGGCACATAATTTTTAGATAATAAACGTATTTTCGTAGTTATGGGGGACATCTCACAGCAGTAGCGATTCTCTCAGCATCTTCTTTTAGTCAATAGAAGATGTCTAAATGGGAAATTAGTCTTCAATAAAGTCCAAGGGTCGACTACCCTGGCAATAATAACAACTTAACGAGTTAATAAATTATGGACTGTCAAAGTAATTAAGTTGAGTGACCAGTCACGATATGGTGGTAACAAATGATGTTTCAAGCGAATGACAAATGAAACATTTTCTTTAGCATCAAAATGTGTCGCTGCTTCGAAAATATGCAATTTTACATGTACATGTAGATCTATGTGAATTTAGGAAGTGAATGGCATCAAACTACTAACATGACATATCGTGTAAATGGTAGATGGATTATAAAGATGCATAATAATTGTCTCATATTGTTTTCTCTAGTTCCATATGTCAAAATTATTCATCCAAAAGATAAAGTCCATAATAGTATAAGCTATATGTTCATGTTTCCAAGATGCCATCTTCCATCAAGCCATCCAAAAATTGGCTATCCAACCCCTTCTATGTGGTGTGGTAGCCTTCCCCCATACGACCGCCAATTACAGTCGGTCCCTTATGACATGAAATATAGATGATGTTGTCAGATTAGCATTGTTATTGCGTTAAATATCGCACGCCGCGGACCTCCAATGTATTAACATTTGACTTCGCAAGATGTAATGAGCAATGCAACTAGTGCTCCTATCTAACAAGCTGTCGTGTTATTACAGTGCTACGAAGCAAGGCCATAGTGTATGCTGCACTGGAAAAACACTATGATTTACATGGTAATTTGCTATTAGTATTCAGGAAATTCCAGTACGGGAAAAGCTGTCATTTCCATCTTCATGGCTGTCAAATGCACATCATAACAAGTCCACTCTCGGTATTCTGTAGGGCGAAGCAATCATTTTGGGGTCTGAGTATTCATAACTTTTGCCAATGTATCTGTATGTTTAGTGCTGCTATCAAGTACGAAGATACACAGCCGCGTGATACCAGTAAACATACGGATAACCATTGCTGTAGGTGCAAATCTCGGCAATATTATTGTGTTTATGATATGACGCAATTCAATGCTCTATGGATCTTAGATAGCTGTCTGTGCGAGTAAACTGAGTATACACAAACTAATAAACTGCAATCTATATGTACCTATAACCTTCACCAAAAATAAAATACCGATAAATAAGATGACGATCAAAATAATCGAAATCAACTAGTATCAAAACTTCATGTTTCAAAAAGAAAATTCAGTCCATATGAACAAAAGGCAAAACACCACAAACGAACAACTTCAATTTAAGAAGCACAACACTAAGCCAAAGTGTTACCTTAAAATACCAACATTGTGACCAACTACTGATTGACACCACCGTCACGGTTGCGTCATGGAGCATAGGGGGACAGAACGCAGTCTGTGTGACCATTGAGCACAGGGTGACGCATCGAGCCCTAGCGACCCCTATCACACACTGGCAGCTCTATCAATAATGCCTATTTTAAGGTCCTTTTAATCGTGGGGCTGACGGCATTCTGTTACCCAGTGCCTCTAAACTTTGTTCATAATTCTGTGAGTTGGGGCCCTGTATAACAGGATGGATTGACGGAGAAAAGGCCTATGAACAGACGTTGAGCCACTGCCTATGAAGCGGATCATATCGTTTTTTTTATTTATTTTTTTTTTTTATTTCAAACACTGAGCAATGCTGAAAATAAGAACATCAGGGAGAGAAAAACCCGACACGTTAAGAGTAATCACACAACTATGATCGGAAAATGCCTTGCTTGAAAAGGCAAATGCTCGAAAAAATCGGAAAAAAAATGATAAAATTATATCAAAAGCCAAAGACTTGAATATAAAAGCTCCCTGCAATGTTTTTATGAAAAGAAATATATATCTTTTAAAAAATCTCGACATGATAGAACATACGAAATGCGAAATACGAAAAACGAAGTTTTTTTTTCTCGCCCTGAAACGAAACGGTTTTGATTTTGATTATACGATTGATAGACACTTTGTTCACAGGCTCCTATTACGGGGAGATACAAAGCAATCACTGCACATACCAATCGCTAGATGAAATTTCATCCTTGTAGCTGTGTTCAAACAGCAAAGATAACAAGTTATTCCGTTTGAAAAAAAAAAAGAGGTCCCGTTAAAGCACAGTGATGATACTTCTTGGTTTAAGGCACTGCATTAAAATTCAATACATGTGTAGCAGCGAATAAACGAAGTGATGAATAATATGATGCAAAAGTCTGTACGTGTTTGGCCACAAAAATCATACGAAATGTACGTCATCTGACTATAGGCTGACTGAACGCTTCCGACCAAACCAGCAACTACAGCCCTTCCTATTGTCGAGGGTTGAATTCAGGGTTCATTCAAAACTTAACACTATGTCATTTGATATTGCAGCTTCATGAGTTGTGGATAAATAAGGGAGTCTCTAACGTAACCATATCCTAAAATGTAAGCCGTAGTACGACATTGACAATTGATAGGAACAAAATTTAACCGACAATGGAATGAGAATCGATACTTAAATCATCTGAAAATGATATGGGACGTCAATGGTAATTTGGAAATACAAAACATCCGCTAATCATCAGTAATGTCACAAGGATGCGAGCTCCGACAGGCATTTAACATTTGATATGAAATGTGGTTCATCAAATTCTAAGTTTTCCTTTTTGGTGATCGCCTATGTGTTTAACCATAAAACAGAATAATTCTGAGTATTCCCTATCATTTATGTGCTCTGAAACCATATATTTTCCTGACCTTCTTAGCACATGAATGATATATTGATAAGTTTGATTTTGACTTGTTCGAAAACTTAAATTTCAAAAAATAAAAAAAAATGTTGATCGAAAATACAGGATGCGTCGGATAAACCAAGAAAAACAAAAATAAGCATTTTTCTTCTGTTGGTCTACAAACAACACCTTATGGTCAAGGAAGCCTACATTTAGCTTATTCCACATAGCGAAGCACTAAAACAAATGTTGTGGAATGCAGTTATCACGAAAAGCTATGGCAACGCTTCCCGTCTTATTATTCCTCTGCAAAAATGCCTCATCAGCAAGCAAATATTGCAATAAAAGTAGATTATGCCAGCAAAAAGAAATAGGCGTCGGAACCTAGTGAAGCAAGAATGATGGACAAAATCGAGAGTATTTTCTAGGAGCAATCAGCGAAACTACGCCGCCAAAATCTGATTACGATCAGCAAACGCCCCGACATCATTATCGCTTGAGGATAATTTATGTGACAATCCAATATAGGGATGCATATAACAAGGCCTTACGATTTACATGAGGAATCACATTCTAGATAATGACGCAACAGCTCCTCTCAAATCATTACGTATTAAGCTTTTTTCGCAAACATTGCTTTCATTTAACGAATAAAACCTATATTTGCAAAATACCGTTTATACGGGACCCGCCTAACATATACTGCCATAAACGAGTTGATATACCGAGAATGGATAGCGAAAGAAGCTTTTTACTTTAGAATATATGTATTTCTATATTTATTGGCCTAAGTGACCCCAGCAAGCTAATCATAATCTTGAAAGATTTAAATAGACTCTTTATCGACATAAATATTTCAGTAGAATCAATTCCCGGTCCCGTAACATGAATTTATCATGATTCAATTACAGAACACATAAGGCCATGTCAAAAGAAGTGTATGCTTCACATAAACAGGGTACCACCGCAGAGAATGTGTAAACTATAAAATTTTTGTCGGTCCGCCGGACCGACATGTCCAATATGTTGTCGGTCCGTCCAATTTTTTATCGATCCAACATAAAATCACCTAAAATAATCGGCAATTTTTTTACCGGTCAGCCGGACCGACAAGTTTAAAAAAATTGTCGGTCCGGCCGAATATTTGTCGGTCCCGGACCGACGGTTTTCATATTCTCTGCCACCGGATACGATGGCAAATAGCATC
This sequence comes from Hydroides elegans, assembly GCA_001703475.1. Lineage (NCBI taxonomy): Eukaryota > Metazoa > Annelida > Polychaeta > Sabellida > Serpulidae > Hydroides > Hydroides elegans. Next base: position 29,492 of record LQRL01024795.1, read on the forward strand.
TGCAGCGCTCCATCCTTCAAAAAAAAGCTTCCATTCCCCACCCAAAAACACAAACTTACCTCGCTCAAGTACGAGATCTCCTTATCGCGCTGATCCAGCAGCCTCTCCAGTTTGCCCGCCTTCCTCTCCTCCACCACGGCTCGCTCCCTCAGTCTATCCATCTCAGCGCGCCCTTCCTCGTCATAGCCCGTCGGTGCCACGCCCCCTTTGCTCTGCAGCATCTCCAGCAACTTCTTGATACTTCCGTCGCGTGCCAAAAGCGTCGCCTTTTGCGTCTCGATACGCAGCTCCATCTCCTCGATGGTTTTGCGAAGGATGAGGCATTCCTTGGCGTGGCGATCTTTTTTTGTGGCGGATGAAGTGGAGGATGAGGGGTCGTGGTGGCTGCTCGGTGAGGTTGGGGTGGGATGACTAGAAGCAGGGGATAGACCCCCCGATTGGCTCTGGATGTGTTTCAACTGGCTTTCGGCATCGCGAAGTTGTAGCACCAGTTTCTGTAAAATAATTTATAAATCACATGTTTACTAACGTAAATTTAAGCTTTATAGACGCCATAAAAATACATCATTATTGTGCAAAATAGCCTAAATTATGATTGTTACTATCGAACTAGTTTTCGCATCTTACCTTGCAATATAAACACAATTTTGGTTTATTTGTTGGTGACCTAATTCGTTTAAGTACATTCATATTTTATAACTACAAAATGGTAAACAAATCCGTAACTTAAAAGATATTTAGTTCTTATTGAAAATCCATGCACCCAGGTAATGCCTCGAAAAACGAATGAAAAGAATATTTTATGACATCTAATAAAAGCCCATAACTTACAATTTAAATGAGTGTCAACATCAAACAGTTTTAACCAAGCGTC
>LQRL01024802.1:620-12641 GCA_001703475.1 Hydroides elegans
AGTTGGATTATCATTGATAAGTTCCTTTATTATCTTGCATTAATAACCATTTTGTAATATTAACATATTTATTGATGTTTTCCTTTGCTCTCATTTTGTTCGATTAAAGATAAACTAAACATTTCTAGCAATATTGATGACGCGCACACGAAACTATGACGTCACGTCACTTATTGGTTAAAAAAACGTTTTTATATAGTTAAAAAAGACGTTTTTATAACGTTTTTCGGAAACGTGTTTTTCTCGTTTCAAAGTTACTTTAAACAAACTTTAAGATAACACGTTTAAAAAACGTGTTTGACACTTAAATAAAAACGTACATAAAACGTTTTAAAATATAATTTGGAAACATTTTAAATAAAAACGTGATTAAAACGTTTTTTGATACCTTGGTTAGTATGTTACCAAAAATACACCGATAGAAAACGTGCAAAATACGTTTTTTGTTTACTGGGTCATCAACTGGCCCCGTGGCGCATTGGTTAACGTGCTTGCCTTAGGTTTGACAACCACGTTAATGTCCCGCAAAAACACATATTCGATAATCAAATAAACCCTTTAATGGATAAATCTTGCAGTTGTTAACAAAAATTATGTTTGATAATGATTCAGATTTACTAAATATCAAGTTTTAATCAATGTATGAAGACAGATAAAAACCAATTTTTGTTATGCCGTCATTTGGATTTGAACCCGGGATCCATGGATCCCAGCCAATCAGTCAACTACATGCGTTTCAAATCGAGCTCAATAAGGACATTTCCATTGTAAAACACAAAAAAAAACATGAATAAATCTTTAAAATATAGAATAATCTTGTCATGTTTCAAATTTAAGATGTTTTTTATTAAAAGATAAATGAGTTATTAATGAACAATAAATGTAAACATACGTTGTTAAGTGCGAATGACGCAAAAAAACATGGATGACCAACGCTCTAACCGACTGAGCTAACGTGGGTAGCTATATTTGCGTCGCGAATTCAATGTATTTAAAAAGATTATTCTTCATAGAAGATATGTAATAAAAGGAACACGCCACTCGATTATATATTGAAGGGAATTATAACACTCTGTCAGCAAAATCTGACCTCACCCTTCGGGTTCGGTTAGATTTGGCTGACAGAGTGTTATAATTCCCTTCAATATATAATCTCGTGTTGTATTCCAATTATGTCCAACTAAAACAAAGTTGGACCTAAAAATAAACCGGCATGGGGCAGCACTCTATAGCACAAGGCAAGAAGAATTCATTGATTAGCGTCAGGAGTAAAATGATCATGAACATGCAATTATTAAAAATTAGGAATAGAACAGTTCTTCAAGCACTATCCTTTAAAGACTCCATGGTGTTACTAAACGCATTTATCAAGCATTATGTTCTATAAAATGTAATGAAAACATGAATGCTTATAACACATCATGTCGTATTAAATCATATACATGTATTTGCAACGTTAGTCGTTGTTTTTTTTTTGCAGTTTGAGGTCTCTACAGCAATATTTTCGATCAGCAGCTGCTGAATGTTAATTTAAAGAAAATTTATAGTTTGCGAAAAAGGCCTTGCCCGGATTTGAACCGGGGATCTCCTGTTTACTAGACAGGCGCTTTAACCGCTAAGCCACAAGGCCGCATGAATAAACGGTGATTCCATATACATGTACATTGAATTATATACCCGTCATAAAAAGAAAAATAATTCAGTGCATATTTTTCTGGATAGTAATAAACCACTCCCTATTAATACAAAAATCAAATTGCAGTGCTGCTATTTACAAAGTATATAAAGGAAACTATCTTCTAAAAATATACCAATAGCATTTTTCTCAAATAATTGTGCGCATCCGAAAATGGACTTAATTATATTGTTCGTAAATAATAGGATCTATATTGAGTCGCACCTTCACAAGCTTCTGAGTTTACCAATACCAACAAAGTTTCCGAAAATGTGGATTAGTCGAAAGTCGAAAATTCATAACAAAAAAATATTAAGTCATATTATATAGAAGGCGACTATGCCTTTTGGGAAGCCCTTTTAAACCGAATTGCAAAATTGAATGGCAAAAGTTTCAAATCGATTATCTTATAAAAACCAGTATTTGTGATGGTATTCGATTAAATTAATCGGATGTCTACAGATACATGTATAGAGACGTCCGCAAAACGAAAGTCACCAAACGAATATTTATCAAATTTACAGGTCGGGTGTTAAGGGAGCAACTCACCCAAAAGCCAACTCACGCACATGAAAAAATGGTTAAGTCACCCAAATTCTTGGATAACTCATCCAAGTTTTTTTGACAACTCACCCAATTTTTGAGCCAACTCACCCATTTTTTTGGACGACTCACCCAAATATTTGGACAACTCACCCAAATTCTGTTATGCAAAAAATACTTGAGGGTCCCAATTTTATTATTTAGTGGGTATGATATATATATACATAAAACATAAAAATAGCAATATAAAATATAAAAACATTTTGAAAATCGAAATTGAAACTAAATAAATGTTATATTGGTTTTCAACTATTATTAAATAAACTCTGATTGAATTTATTTAGGCATATTTGATACATTATTTTATGCTTTTGATTTATGCTGTCAGAATATGATTGCAATTGGTATTGAATGAATTGAAGAACTTAGAGCAAAAACATGTTTAGTGCTAAAAACATGTTTTTGAGTTAACGACACACATTATATGTGGACTATCATCTCTATGAGTATTAAGGTCATACGATGAACAATTATTGAAAAATATTACGTTTGAAAATTAGCAAAATACTGGTTTTGACCGTGTAATTCAGGGTTTAACTTGCACAAACTAGTCTTTTGCAAAAAACTTGTTATTCCCATGCAGTGTGCCATACCCTTGCAAAATTAATATGCTTGCTGCACAAATATGTCTTTCGCGATAAACATGTAAAATAACTATATTCTCTTTATAACCAAAAAGGCGAACTGCAAATTTATTATAGTGCATACACATGTCTCTCTCAATAAACGTATTAAATATTTTGTTTTAAAACTCGGGAACGTTCAATGCCGTTTTTCTCAAAACTACGATTTCGCACTGAATATGTTTTTGCTCTAAGCTCTTAAATTATTAACGCGAGGGGATCACTATATAGACTAGTAGATCTCGAGGTTCACCTAGACAAAATTCAAACAGAAATTATTTTTACGGCTATGTTATCCTGAGATATTCCTGTTTTATCCAAAAAAGTCCCATTTGAACTAACGGGCGGAAATGCGAAAAAAATCGAAAAATCTAAAATGGCCGCCAGAAAAAATAAAATTTCAGAGTCCACGCTCTTAACTCTTGTATATAACACGGTTTTCATATTTATTATATCTAAAACATGTTTCTATATGTTATTGCAATGTTTTCGAACATAAAATGCACAATTAAAATCATTTGTAAATATATAATGTATTTTTAAAAGATTAATTGATATATCTTTTTTGCCGAAAAAATGATACTTTATATATTTCTTACAAACATCCTATTTAAACGTAGCATGGTGCTTAAACATAATTTAGGTGTTTAGTTGTAGTATTACAACTTCATAATTCGAAAATAAACACAAATTACAAACATTAAACATAAGACACCTATATAGATATATATATATACAAATGCATATATATACAGGGGTGCACCTTAGCGGTCGTACGGTCGCATATGCGACCGTCGTTTCGTTCTCGCGAATGTCGTTCGAGACGACACTCGCGCTTGTGCGAATGTCAATTTGATAGAAATACACATTTTGCGAAATACATTTATTTCAAACACCTAAAAAATGTGCTTGCGCCTTCGGCGCTCATATTTTAGGTAAGTTATGTTCAGGTTAAATATCACGCGCGAATGTCACTTTGCCATCGCGAGTGTCATTTTAGATGACGGTCGCGCTTACGCGACCGTCGATTTTGGGTTAAGGTGCACCCCTGTATATATATAGTACATATGCCATATAAGTGTTTTCTATGTAGAAGACCAAAATGACGGAAATGGCTAAGGTTAACATGGCGACCACGGTGGTTTGATCGTCATAAGGAGCACAATTTATGTTGGAGGCACAATGAAAAAGCTTTGATTAAATGTGAAAGCCATACAACTAAAACTGTGTGTGGAAATGGAATCAACAACATATAGTTTTTAACTATATAAAATACCAAATTGGCGGTTTTTGCTAAGTTCACCCTGGCGACCACAATTGATCGATCGCCACACATGCCTCACTTGATTTTGGATACACCCTAAGAAAGCTTTGGTTAAAATTTGAAGGCTGTACTACCAAAAATGTGGGAGGAGATAGGTTCAACAACTAATAGTCTTTTACTAAATAGAAGACCAAATTGGCGGTTTTTGCGAAGTCCACCCTGGCGACCACAATTGTTCGATCGTCACACATGCCACAATTGATTTTGGATACACCCTAAGAAAGCTTTGGTTAAAATTTGAAAGCTGTACTACCAAAAATGTGGGAGGAGATAGGTTCAACAACTAATAGTCTTTTACTAAATAGAAGACCAAATTGGCGGTTTTCGCGAAACCCATCCTGGCGACCACAGCGGTTCGATCGTCATATAGAGCACAATAAACTAGAAGGTCAGTGACCTTGGATCCCCCGTGAACTTCAACAACTCGTAGATGCAGAATGGTCAGTTTTTACTAAAATTAAAAGAGTAACATCTTGCATCATCACTCACTTCTTTCTAAAGACAATTCTTGAACTGACGAAACCAGTTGGCAAAAGTATCCTCAATTTATAAATTAAAGAAAATATGATTTTATAAGCACGGGCTCACATAGCACATCCAAAATGCTTTTGAGAGGCAACTGACACGGCCAGTGAAGCAAAAAGATAATTTCATTACATTAAATTATGCTTATATAAGCACGATGGCTTATATAAGCACATCCCAGATACTTTTGAGACGCAACTGACAAGGCCAGTGAAACAAATATATCATTTAACTAACAAGGCAAATATGCTTGTATAAGCACGATTACTTTTGTAAGCCAATTCCAAATACACCAGGCTCCATAGATAGGTGCTAACACTTCTCTTTTATTGTTTGACCATGCCAGTCTAAGATTATAGGTTTGAGACCCGTCTCCGGCTAAAATGTTGCATAATACGTTAAAAGCGTAAATGATATTGAGGCCATAATGACACGATGTCTGCATAAGGTAAAAGCACCAGCAAGACCATATGATGTGAAAAAACGCAAAAAGTATATTGCATTCTCGCTCACTTCGTTTTAAAGGCAACTGACAAGACTAGAAAGCAACATTTTGATTGATTTTGAATTTAATAAAATATGCTTATATAAGCATGATTGTTTACAAAGGAACACCAAACATGCTTAAGTACGGCAACTGACGAAACAAGTGAAGCAAAACATTTATATTTAGAAATATGCTTAGATAAGCAATTATGCTGATATAAGCATGATTGCTTTTAAAATCACACCAAGATGCTTTTGGAGTGCAGCTAACGAGACAAGTGAAGAAATACCATCATTTCACTTATCTAAAAAAAATAACATGGTTATATAAGCATATTTCCTTAAGTAAGCACATACCAATGCAAAAGCCCCCAACTGGCGAGATCAGCAACGCAAATTTTGATTTTTAATGAATTTTATTAAGTATGCTTATATAAGCATGATTGCTTATATAAGCACATACCACGTACTTAAATGATAAATCTTACATTATCACCCACATTTCCCATCTGAATATGAAATTTTCGCTACTTTTTAAATTGTTTCAAAATCGACAATTGTCAACCGATCGAGATGACATCATGACGAGGCAGGACGTCAGACCTTGGTTTATATGTGTATTTAATTTAAAATCTCTATATCAATTCCTTCATACCAAACTCGCGTGCACAAAGTACTCAACATCGGGTGAAATTGTTAAAATCGACAATTTTTAAAGTGCTCCCGAATCGACAATTTTCATTCGATCCATATAAAACCGTGACGAGGCACGAATTCAGACCTTGGTTTCTATGTGTATATTTTAAAACTCTAGCTCAGTTGCTTCATACCAAACTCGCGTGCACAAAGTGCTTGGCATCTGAAAACAGTTTAAAATCGACAATTTTAAAAGTGTTCAGGAAACAACAATTTTCAACCGATTGAGATAAAATCTTAACGAGGCACGACTTCAGACCTTGGTTTATACATGTATAAAATTTCAAAGCTCTAGCTCAACTCCTTCATAACAAACTTGCGTGCACAAAGTACCCTATATCAAGCGGGACAGACGGAGGGACGGGCAGACAGACGGACGGACGGACAGACAGACAAGTTCAACCCTATATCCCCTCGTTTTCACGGGGGAAAAAAAGGCTTTGGGTAAGATGTGAAAGCCCTACGACCAAAACTGTTGGAGGAGAATCAAGAGCAAGTAAGTGTGTATTATATACAAGACCAAATTGGTGGTTTTTGCGAAGTCCACCATGGAGACCACAATGGTTCGATCGTCATACAGAGCACAATTTATATTGGGGACCCGATAAGGAAGCGTTGGTTAAAACTTGAAAGCTTGAAAAGAGGGTTGTTTATTTTTAAAGACATCAAAAATTGTTAAAAACATAAAACTTAAAACCTCCCAAATAATATTACTGCACTTATTTTTTTCCAAATTTATTTGTAAAAACGTTTATCTATTGTATGTTCATTAAATTATATCTATTTGAAACAAAATATATAGGTTAAGAGCTTTTGAAATAGTATATCATACGTTATATAAGAAGCGAGCTGAACTCAGGGATCTACAATTGAATTTTTGGGTGGTGTTAATAAAGTGTAAAAAAAAATAATTTCCGCCCGTTAGATCGAATGGGACTTTTTTCTGGTAAAACTAGAATGTTTGTTCTTAACGACAGACATAAAATGATTTCTGTTTGAATTTTGTCTAGGTTCGGCCATTTTTGACCTCAAATCTACTAGTCTAATAATCCCTGATCGCTCATCGATTCGCGATGATCCCAGGGTGCCGATCACGCGTTATTATTGCTCAATTCAGATAAACCTCTGTGCTTAGGAAAAATATCAAAATACACAATTTCCTATTCAATAACAACAACAATACAATGTCAGGTTGCATCGTTTAACAAAAAAAAATATTTTAAAAAGAAATCTAGAAATTAAATAAACTTGGGTGAGTTGACCAACAATTTGGGTGAGTTGACCAAAATATTTGGGTGAGTTGACCAAAGCACTTTGGTGAGGTGGTCACAGCTTGGGTGAGTTGGTTTTTGGGTGAGTTGGTTTTTGGGTGAGTTGGTTTTTGGGTGAATTGTCCGACATCCGGGTGCTAATATCACGCCAACTATAAACAATTTATGGGTGCATAATGAGTTCAAAATTACTTTTAAAACAAAATGGATAAGGTACGTTATGATTATATAGGCCTATTAAAAAAAGTACTACAAGGGTATTACTGAGATGAATTATTTGTACGTTGAACCGAACAGCCAGGCGCGGATTTAGATGGGGGCGCACCCGGCGCACGTCCCCTGTTTGCCCTTATATATAAGACGAAAAATAAATCCGCGCCTGACAGCGACGAATCTAGAAAAAACCTAGGAGCTCCTATAAATAATATAATGGAAGTAAATGGGGACGCCTACGTAATACATGTACTGTACTTGATATATAAGGGTCAAGCACAGAAGAGGCGTTTCACCCATCATTTGCGCCCTTATGTAGTTTCGTGCCTGCACATGTTCAAATAACATTCTTGTATATAGCTGTAAAGGGACCTGGTTTTTATGATAAGTCCTAACACGTCAATGATAAACATCACCTGTAAAAACGAAACCCACTAAGGCGCTGTGGTTGCAGCATTTGCGTTTTGATACGTAGCTTTTTAGTGTTTATTTTGTATGATGTATGGGAAACTGAAAGTAATACTTGAAATTTGAGGCCGCAAAAAATAATAGAATAAACAAATAAATAGATTGAGATCAATTTTTAAAATTAAACCGCCGAGCTGCCCCTCTTTTAGCTAGTTGTTTTTTTTTGCTAGTTGATATTGTTTTTTCAAGGATATAACTGCATGTCTCCTCTTATGTGGCCAGACTCTTAAAATCAGAAACAGACGATCAATACCTGTGTGTGCATTCGCTGGAAACTAACGATTTGTGTATGGTCTGTATTCTGTATTTGCAATAAATCATTTTAAAAAGCTTAACACTGACTCTATATTTGCAGCATAAAATGGATTGCTATTTGCAAAGTTTATTGCAAGGCAATCACCAAGCGTATGGTACTCATTTTCTAAACACAGATTATGCTATTGAAATCGGAATCAACCGATATATTAACCCTTTGAAATTTCTAAGGGAACACCACGCAAAACCCAAGGAATGGCGTAAAAAACTTGATTTATTTGTGAGAAAACTAGACGACAAAATAAGGATAGATAAAGTTCGATTCCGGTATATTTATGATGGCACCAGCCAAATCGCTAAGCTTGTCTGTAATCGCTTAGCGAAGAAAAGTAGGAAATTTGCTGGAATAACTTTGGGATCAACCGGAAGTATATCTTCTGGTGTCAAGGTAGGGTTACCTCACGAGGAGGATTTTTTGCTTGAGTTGGATTTATCAAAATGCGGGTGTTTCTGTAGGAAATCTTCCGATCAACCAACTGAAAAGCTGATGCGGAAATTCAAGAAATATGTTCAACAGATTATCGATCACAGAGAAATCGATATGGGACGGCATTGGAAGATATACAGAGCGCAAGACCATAATGCAGGAGTTTGCCTGGTTATGGAATACCAAGAAAACGAATATACATTCGAACCAGGCGTTGGGGTCACCATCGACCTTGTTCCGATTATTCGAGTAACCCAAAGTGAGGCTTCGACATTCCGAAAAACAATGAGACCAGAAGCCCATGATTACCTGCATTCCAAACACTTGGATATACAACTGGATACCGATCTATTTCATCTACTTGGACGGACTGCACTGGATACCGGAACAATCGAGAACAACATTCTTGCATCTTTAGATGAACCCACAAAACGCGCTTTTCGAGTCACCAAATTCCTCATACAGAATTTCGTCGTTGCTGATGATGAATATATACATCAATATCCAATCATAAGCGTTGATCCATACCATAGCTTTAAGCTTTACGGTGTTGCTCCGGTTTTGAAAAGCTACTATCTTCGAAAATGCTTTATCCATCTCCTATTTCACATCCATGAAACAGAGCTTGACTCAAAGTTGAAAGATGGCGCTTTGGTTTTGTGTCTTTTGGATATGTTATTGAGTCTTCTTGCTTATTTTCAGGAAGAAGATATCGTTACAGGCTGTGATCCAATCAAAACGGACGAGTTTGCATTCGAGCTCTACCCCGGAAAAGTCGACCCTCGATCGGAACAACTCGTTCGCAAGATAAGGGATGACTTTATTTCGAATGCCCAATCGGGTAACTTGGATAGCTATAAGCTGAATAATATTGACAAAATTAGTAATCGGCTTAGGTAACTTGTGAATGTGCAGGGGAAGTAATTAAGTACACCGTATGTGGCTATATATGGTTAGAATATTCAATATACAGTACTAGCTTATATAAGTATCTATCATATAACGTAGCAGTGCTCGATGATTATCGGTTTAAAGGTAGCTAAATTGAAATCTACAATCTAGCTTAAACATTTTATTTACAAATTGATTCGAAAATTCGATTTTAGCCACATGTTTTTGTAGAAAGATGAGTAAACAGAGCCAATTCATCAACAAAATAAAGGAGCTTTCACCAGAAATAAAAGCGGGAAATATTTTGCGATTTTTTTGCGTGTGAACGGACGCGAAAGACTTTGAATCGCAAAACGTGTGTTTCGAGCTTTTTTCGGAGCGGGTGAACGCAGCTTAGCAACACCTTTTTGAAAAAAAAAATGTTTTAATATATGATTACCCTGGTTACCTTTCGAGATTGGTTAATCTTGGATAAGGTTCAAAACAAGTGTTTTTTGTCGCAAAGACCTTTATCATCTTGACCACAAAAATAACTGTATTGGATTCTCAACTCAAAGTGGCCAATAGCTAACGAAAATTCATCAAAACACAAAACAAAGAAGTCTTAAGTAAGCGTTTAATGTATTTGTCAAGGAAAACGTATTGGAAAAAGTGAATGTAGTCAAACAATTCAGTATGATAATATTAAACTATATGTAAATATTGCTAAACGCAAGGTAAACGAAAATTCAAACGACGATTAGATAAACTTACTTATTGTTCAGTGAAGGACGTTAGTAGCATTTGTTGTCAGTTAGATTTTTGTAGTATATTTAAGACACGTGAATTCTTTATATGAATTAATTTGTAAAAAAATGATTTGTTTCATTTTTTTTTCAATTGTAACATTTTATCGACGAGTTAAACTTATTTTACCAATATTATTCAAAATAAGACCCATTTTGAGGACAGATTATATATGTTACCGCCAATCTGTGGTCCTAGCCGATCTGTAGTTTGGCTGGAATAAGTTAGCCAATCTGTGTCATACCACAGATTGGCTGGTTCAATCAGCCAATCTGCAGATCGGCTAAAATAATCCAGCCAAACTGCAGATTGGCTGAAATGGAAGCATGATTTTTACCACAGATTGGGTGAAAAAATATCAAATGAAGTTTTTATATTGTTATTTATGATTTTCTACATCAAATTTATTGTCGGAACTAATGTTTGATTAGTGTTGCTACATTTCATCGTAGTGTGTGAAATGAGTTGATTTTGATAGAATTGATAGAGAATGTATCTTATATTGTAATTATTTAAAACGAATGATTTTTGAGTACCCTTTCTTAATTGAATATTAGTAAATGCCATTTGCTTGATATTCTGCTGTGTACAATCAGATCTTCTTTGATTAGGATCACAGAAATAGCTATCAATTGCAATTATATCTTCTCTCGTCATATATTGTTGACTTTTCTTTTATGACCAATCATTAATCCGAGTCGAGTATGTACCTTTATGTTGAGCATTACCTTTCATCAAAGTGGCAGGTTTGTGACAGGGTAACTCCGATTAACTCGACTAGGATTTATAATTGATCTAATCATAAAAGTACCCAATTTATGTCAAGATGTAAAGAAATGCGATTGAAAGGAAAAGTTTTGTAATCATAATCGAATAGACTCCGATTGTGTACCGCATAATATCAACTTAAGCGCATCAAGGATTAATCCATAAAAAGGGATATAAATATTCCCCTTTGATAAAATTGCAATTCAAACACACTATCCCCTATGAGACGATCGAAATCAATACCGAAAACAATTCTAACTAAGATACCTTAGAAGATGCATGGGAAAATGTTTTGTATCATATAATTTGTATAACAATATTTATATTTGTACAACAATATCTATTGATATAATTGTATTATTTGATTTTTAAGAAAAATAAGCTTAACCACCCCGAACACTTCCTTTGAATATGTCAGCCAATCTGTGGTAAAATCATGTCTCCATTTCAGCCAATCTGCAGTTTGGCTGGAAAAATCTAGCCAATCTGCAGATTGGCTGATTGAACCAGCCAATCTGTGGTTTGACACAGATTGGCTGATTTGGTCCAGCCAAACTACAGATTGGCTAAGGAACACAGATTGGCGGTAACATATATAAGAATTAATAAGTACGCGTGGGTCAGTTGTGTTGTTAGCTTTGCCATTCTAAAGCTATATCCAGTAATAACAATGCAGTCGGTTTTTTTTTAACATTGCAAACAAATTAAGATATATATGCAATTATGTTTTTCAAAATATGATTTAGAATCCAAAACCCCGATATACAAAAAGGGTTTCCTAATGAATGCAAATCGCGATATATTCATATATGAGTAATGGGGGAAATCGTATGGTCTTTTCGTCTGAAATTTTTCTAAGTTTTATGCAGTCCACACGTCGAACAGTCCAAAACTTCTCCACTAGAAAATCTAGACATCTCAAAATAAAACAGGGCATTCCTTTCGTAGAA
>LQRL01024832.1:5036-15845 GCA_001703475.1 Hydroides elegans
TAAATGCTGGAGAATTTATTTTTCATTCAAGAGAATATTCGAACCATTCATGAAAACGTTTTAGCAAAAAAGCAAATAATTTGTCATTCAAGCAAATAGAATTCCCGATACGCGTAAATGGCGAAATACGCCGGATTGGGGGTAACATCTTGGATGAATTCGGGATGAATATACAGGTATTAGAAACAAAACTGAAGATTTTCGTTTTTTAATTGATATGCATTGTTTACATCGAAAATACGATGAAATACGGATCGAACTAGATTATTTTTTCGATAATAAGTTTTCTTTTGATCATAAAGAATAGAGAGTTCGGACACCTAAAACAATATTCATGGCAACATCCATACCTTCACAGTTTCAACCAAACACAGGCGCGGATCCAGAAAATATTGAACCTGGGGGCAAAACAGTATAAATTATCCGACTGAACCGGTGGGCGCAAATTTAATCTTTTGTCTTTCACATGGGGGCGAACAAGGGGGCTGTATACATATTCGATATTATATTTAACCATCTGCATGTTGACATCCGGTTTTAGCGTCGCTTATGCACAGATGCTTGAAGATTTTAATAAATGAATAAGTAAGCTATATTGGTGTTATTCCAGGACTTCCATGCACATCTACAGGGGCGTGCGCCGGGTGCGCGCCCCCTTAAATCCGCGCCTGAATCACGTTGCTCATATGTGCCTAATTGACCTATTTTGACACTTGAGACATTTCTGCACAGCCTCTTTAATAAGAAATAAATCAGAACTGCTAATTGATATTTCTTCTTCCACTGATCAAATTCGACGCTTGAAGTTCCTCATAGGTGCCAATATTTCACGTAAAGTGAATACAGTTGGGAAGAAAAAGCACTTCAAACAGGATTTTTATTATTTGCAACTATGTGTGTATCAAGCTGATAATGTTTATGGGATTAAACAATGTTCAGTAGATAGACTAGTATGTCTAGTTCCATCGTTTGAAATTTCACCTTTGTACGCATAATGGTACTAGGTCAATGGTAAAAATCTATTGGGTCAATGGTATTAGACTAAATATTTTTTTAACCAGCCCAAACTCTCTTATATCACTTAATCAGCTTGCCACGTCGCATGGACGATTGTCTCTGGATAGCACAGTCGTTTCTTCAGATCAACATTCATCTGCAAATCACTCATCGTTGTTTATATGGTTGGTAACGGCACATACTATTAATTAATTGAAATGACAGATTCACAACATTATATTTTCATTATTCTGAGTTGTAGGAATAAGAAGTCCCAAATATTCGCTTATTATGATCACAATACGATACAATAGACACCCCAATTGTATCCTTTCCCAACAGTCAAGAAAATATTTATTGCAGTTATTATTTTCCCCAACCTCATCAATATAAAATTTACAAACTATGATAACAATAATTGATGTATACATAAATACGTTTGTTGATTTTAACAGGAAATCTTTATGTTGTTAAATATTTTTATAACCAGAACATGCTAAGTCGCTACTGAGGATGAGCAAATCATTGGTATGTCAAATAGGGAAATAGGGTTACCAATTGTATATTTTGAAATCATGATTGCTTCAAAGAGGGTTGTTTACCAGGTGTGTTTTTGGTTCATATATGGAAAACCATTCAGAAATTCCGCTTTCATAATATACCTTCCTTAACATGCGATATAAGGGAAAATCAAATATTTAGGTGCATACTTTTGTTCTGTTTTATCATTTTATTATTAAATCAGAAAACAAAAGTTAAAACTATGAACCCCGTTTGATAGCATTTAAAAATATCCACAACCTCGTATTCATTTTACAGGAATCGCACTCTGATCATTTTAATAATGTGACAAATTCTTGACATACAAAATATCTGTCTTTTAATGTAATAAATAGTTGATCAATTAGTAATATGAAGCTTCCAATACATTTGCAAAAAAAAAAAAAAGATAATTAAAAGAATTTGATGTTGATGCATGCAATGGTATAGCATGTCGTATGGGAAAGTAAAAGTAACTATTTAATGATATGTTTAAATAAACTATATCAATGAAAAACTTGATTTCATTAACCTGGAATAAACTAGCATAAAAACGAATTGATAAACTATTGGTTACATTTATTATTGCATTCATACCCACTGTTTAGGATGAGAGATATCTATAAAATAAAAAAAAATCAATGAATTTATTTCGAATTGAAAGTCATGTTTATATAGGGCATTTAAGAAAATATGTGTAATTGCAATGGATAAATAGAAAATATTTTACTGCTCGTTTATAATCATATAGCAATGTGCGTGCTATGCTGTTTATAGTTGTGTATTTTCATCAACTACATTGAGCTTTAAATTTTGTTCAACATTTTGAGCCTGCCTTTGTTTTCTCCCGCCTTTCCTTGACGCATAAAGTGACATTATATAAGTGTTAACCAATTGAAGACCTCCAAATAAAACTGTAGTATAGAATATGCTTTCAATTACAGTATTGTCATAAAGATATCCTTGTAGTGAAATAAGGAACACATTGAATGCCATAGCCACCATATCCATAACACCAACAACGACTCCAAGTAAAATGATATAATAATCAGTCCAAGCGAATCATTGAGGCCATAGTAATTCTCTGAAAAATCCCAAGCACGGTGCTAAAATCCAAAGAGCTGTTTTAGACTGTGTTCCAAATATCATACAAAACAGTCTGAAAATGAATTGGCCATGAACTTCTATGAATAGTAAATAGGGCGCAGAAATATATTTTGATACACCTATCGCAAGTGCTCTTGCCACTGCCCCTGTTGACAAAAAACATTGTCATCAATGTCAAAGGCATTTATAACTAACTAAATGTAAATAATATGATTTTAAAAAATAGGATAGAACATAAGATAATACTATAATGTCAAGGAGTATCAAGTATTTTGCTATAAATAAACTATATCCTCTTAATTAAAACATATGATTAATTGTATGTAAGCCATAAGAATGTAGTTTTAAGTGTTTGTAAATAATATGTTTATCTTTATATGCTCAGCATATTTTATATATTTCACCAAAACAGAATGAACAATATATAAAGCATGAGTACACACATTGATTATTTGTCTCAGTTAAATGATTTGAGATACCTGCAACATAAACAGCAGAATTCAATTTTGCTGCCTCCTTATTAGAAAACATTCCACTATCAACAGCATAGGGCACTAAGTATTCTGCAGTTCCCTTCATTGTTGCGACTTGCAACGTCATCCATGAAATCATTAATATGAGAATCGAAATTCCAAATTTGGAGTCCCCTTCTGACCATTCAGAAGAGAAGGGGAAAGAACTTTCCGAAACGTGCTTACTTCCGCAATATAAATAGAAGATGTCGCAAAGGCACCGGCTTTTTCAAGTCTTTCATTAAACATTTGTGAAATAGCAAATGCAACTGCAATAAGCAACATGAATATACCGACAATAATGCAGGCATATTCTATGCTAGATCCATCATCAAATAATTTGCTTTCAACGTCAGAACTATGTTGGTCTAATTCCGTTTCCGGTGCAACTGTTGTGGCATTACATGATTCATCATTTTCATTTGAAACAAAAGGTATCACAATAAGAGGGCCTATCATTGATCCGATGGGGTAACCGAAATGAACCGCGAATCGAGCAGGACTACCTTCTGTGCCCCAGATGTGTGTAATAACTGAGTGGGCAGCTACAATTGAGTATATATGCGTAACACATTATATATAAACGGCGTATAATTTTCCATGATATAATTTTCATTTATACACTTACTTGTATGATAAAAGCCTACAATTGAGAATAAATGCTTTTTACATCATACATATAAAAAAAGATTATTTTCTATGATATAACTATCATGTAATATAGTAATAATGATTATCAATATATATAACCTCCATTTTTGTACTTACATGCCTGATAAAGACCCCAGCCTATATGATGAATGAAATCAAAAATACCAAGCAGGTACACGTAGCCACTGAATGGGAACATCGTGTATGCAATTGCAATAATTGTCATTGTGAGAGCAATAATCAGATCCGAGAAGTTAGAAAACCTGTAAATGTTATATTTAAGACGTCAATAAGCATGATAAGTTTTTCTTCATTAGTCTGGACCACCGTATTAGTTTCAAGTTGGTGATTAGAAGATTTGAATGATGCTTATGTATTAAGCGGTTTGTTTACATCTCTTATATTTATTTTTTAAACGATAAAAACTTATTTTATTTAAATATAATTCAAAAGAAGAGTAAAATTTAGGTAATATATTTATCAATAATATTAGTTAGCAACAAATAGACATCTTAATTATTGTCAATACCTATCGGTAAACGTTGCTAAAGGGCCACCGATAAGGCCCCCAATGCTCCAAGAGACATAGCATAGGAAAGCTCTTCGGTTGTTGCATCAAGTCGGACTCGCATATCTGGTATTGTTGTATACTGAATCGAGAAGCATAAGCCCTGAAATGAATAAAAAAATAAGGAACCACACTTTGAGATAGTAGAAAAATAAGATACATATTCTGGAGTTTGAAAATCTGCTATTGAACGATAAGCAATTATTTTACATGAGCAATTGAAGGGCTCCGTGCAACATTGTGCTAAGTCTAAAATTAACGTTTTGAGAAACAGGACATTTAATGTTTTCAATCCAGTCATTTATATAAGGATTGGCAAGATGCCTAGTGATGAAACTGTTACGATCAGATTGATTCACTGGCAGTTTACAAATATATACCATGTCCCTATAATTATGTGACATTTTACAAAACCTTTTTGTGAAACATGCCAAGTCCACTTCACACATTGTTGCATGGATCCCTTCAATTGAAACAACAGCTCAAAATCAATGGTTGCGCTTGCTCAATCAAATGTAAAAGGTAAATCGCACGGTTAAACATCATTTTACAAATTTATATTTTATACTCCTTTATAACATGAATATTCATGTAACTATATTTTTCGCATCACAAAACTATTCATGTGAATGGTAACATTGACACCTACCATAGCAATAAAAGGGAAAGTAAGCATTATAGTTTTGAAGACCTTTGTCTTTTTCCATGTGTCAGACACTTTTGCGTTATCCATTATGCAAAAAAAATGTTAAACTTCCATTTGAAAATATGTTATATGTTATTCTTCTTACTGGCTCACATCATATGAGAAAATTAGATGCGATAAGCAGTTTTGCATCCAAGAAAATCAAAAGCGCATATGTTTTGTCTTACCAAAAACAAGCATGCACTTACATAGCATTTCAACGAGTTTTTATATATCCTCTTATCATCTATTTGATTGATGAGGTCATCATTCTCGAAATAAACTAAGTGCCTTTTTTAAAGCTTGATGCACAGAACGTGTTATATTGTAACTATATATGCCTATCAGAACAAAACATCATATGAACTCAAATCAAAATGGCAAAAATAGCAGAAAGTTAATCTTAATGCAGGAAAATATACATTATAAAATAAATTTCAAAAAGATGTGAATATGGTACTACCGGGTAATTAATAAAATATACTATTGTAACACAGCAAAAATGCGTATATTTAGCTAAGCAAGTTAAGTCACATTTAATCCACAACGGTAGATACAACAAGGTAGTATGGAAGGTATAAACATGGAATAATGAAATCCCAGTTTTACGTATTATGGAAAAGCACTTGTTCTCAATGTGTCAACTCAATTATGTACGTGAATTGTCAAAAACTTGCAGTTCAGCTGTTCATCATTTCCTTATAGTATTTTCTTTCTTTTTGTCATTTTTTTTTTAAAAATATGCTGGATTTTATCATATTACACAAGGCTGTTTGGCACTTTGTCAAAACATATGATTTATTCGTCTGTAACCGGAGTGTGAGCTGTTAGTATTGGCTTAAAACTAGTTCACATTTCATCTTATGCGGTATCGATGACAAAAAAGTGGTTGTATGTAACTTTTAAACTGTTTTGTTGTTGTTATTGTTCTATCAATATAAACTTTTTTTTAAAGTTAAAAATCGATGCATCCTGAAATTGTATGGAAGCTCTAAAGTGTTTATTTGGCATTGAATCGGCATATGTCCACACTACTTTTTTCATCTAAAAATTACAAATTATGAACATTTGATGCATTTAATTTTAAGGATTTGTTTCGAAGCAATGAGGAATTGCAGAAAAAACAGAAATGTTTGTTTTTTAACATTCTTGTTTCCTTCGATGTTAACTATATTTGATTAATGATTCCAGTTATACACTTCAAGTTTGTGTTTTCTTTTTTTTCTTCATTTTTATGGACATTATGAATATTGGTTCTTACCAATTTTTTGTAGGTCGTTTGCATTAAGGTGTTGAATTTCTGACAAATTTAACGCAATCTTTAATTTTTTTTGCTACTGATTCGACGCAAAGATGTGGCGTTTACTGTGAATTAAATTGTGGCATAGTGACGTATAGTACTAACTGCTATGTTTACATTCATGTTTGTGCATTTTCATGGTGAACGCATATACGTTTTTAATCGACATTGAAGTTTGTCCGATAAACTATTTCTATAAAGGTTCGTCCATAAAAAACGATATCAGATCCGGTAATGCAATCACAATATTTATTACGCTTGTATGTTAATTTATTGTGGTTTTTTTATATAATGTTTATTATACTTTAGATATATTTATGGCACACATTTCTAAAAGATATTTTTACCTGTGTTTGGAGTTATTTCTGTGAAATTGTATGTGGCAATGATATAGCTTATATTGATAGGTTGCCTGAATTAAGTGTTCATTTTACACAGTGCTAGCTGTTTTTTCGACGTTTTGCGATTACATTTTCAAGTTAAGATGATGTGTAGTCTTTCAATCAGCCTTTTATTCTGTGTGATACATGCAATTAATATGTTTTATAACATTATAGAACTATATGCATGTTTCTATGGATTTTGAATCCGGTATGTGTATATAAAATCTTGTGATTGTGCATTAGACTAAAATTTATTGATAACATCGATGCGAGTGCAAAGTTGTGACTAAAACAGAAGTGTTTTGTTCCACTAGCTGCGATATTTTTTTAAAGTGTAAACTGCTGCAAGACTTTTACGGGCGCCACGTTGGGGGTAAGGGTATGCAGGGTTTCGCACAAGATGGCGACCAACCATGGCGACCAACCAAATGAATACTTCCGATATTAGATAAAGTGCAAATTGTCATATGTTAAAACAATTCATTTTATTATTTTTTTGGTGTTAAATATATCGTTTAATATAGAAATCCAAATAAAACTTAAAAATTCAATTAGAAATGCAATAGTTTGATAGATATAAACGTTTACATTTTCTTGTTATTGTTCCGTAAAGGCATTTTTGTCACCGGAAAGGCATTTTTGTCTGCCGGAAAGGCAGTTTAATACGGGTTGTGTTAAATTTGGTCAACATTTCCATCGAATTCGAAATTCAAACTTTCAGGATATAAAGTTAAAATAAAGTTATACATGTGCATGATGTACCAACACTTGTAAGCAGTCTTTATGTCGGTTTTTTCCAAAGTGTATCATTCAAGATCTCGATACATAACCGTGACTATGCTCGATGTACGGTCATATACATTCTTTACCAACGAGCCGCACACATTTGCACTACTTCTGATCTATGAGTTTCTTTCGTGAGGTATGGAGCCCAAACTGCAGAAGCGTAATCAAATTGGGGGAGACCTAAGGCACGATAGATTTGTTCTATGGTCAATTCAGGGCATCCTCTTAGGTTTTCACGCATGCGCACGGATCTAGGGTTTTAGTGCTGCACTGGTTGATATGTTTATTCTATTTCAGATTGTCTTGTATTTCCAAGGAATGTGTTAAGTGAACGTGTTTCGAGTTCGATTTCATAAATTTCATACCAATGACACCGCTTGTTTCTCCTGTTTACTATGTGTAGAGTATAATCATTTGCATAATTAAAGCGCATTTGCCACCACTTGCCCAACAACACAGGCAAACATAATCATGTTAAACATATTAGAGTATTTACAATCATTACCACCACCATCGCCACCCAGCGATCGGCCGTTTTAGCTCAGTTTTTTAGAGAGTTTAATTATAGGTGAACGCTACATGTAATTCGTCGGATTTTTAACCCAAGAGCACAACCTGTTGAGTTGGGTTAGTTATCTATGACCTGAATCAGCCACTAGTGTTTTCGTTAACTGTAAACATCTAGTTAGTACAACTATTGAGAATAGGAACTCGTATTGAAAAAAAAAGTTAATATCTTAAATGGCCCTCTTTCTTTTTTTGGCTTGTCATCAAATGGTAGATTCTCTATTGTCTTAACAAGGTTACCGATAATATGAACACACCAATGAGTTGTATATTGGATGTTATATAACACTCTTTCTGTTAAATCGGAAATCATTCGTGGTCGTCATGATTTGTCTTCGAAGATGTTCCTTTATTTTCATTTATCAAAAAATGTTGCGTCGGTGAAGTGGAACTGGTTGTAAATTTTCTAGAGTTCCCTTTGCTGTGCCTTTTCATTGTCCTTCTTATTGCCAAAGTGTTCCATTAATTACCTTTATTATATACTATTGTGTCGGTAAAAGTGTAACTGACTATAAATATTCTGGAGTTCCTTATGCTGTCCGTTTTTTGTCCTTTACAGTTTTTATTTTTTTCATTTCGAACAGGCTTATAATAAATAGTTTGGACAGATTGTTTCAAAACGTAAAAAAATGTTTGCAGAATGTGGATAACACTTTAGAGCAACCACCATGACAATTGTGCAAATAACAAAATCAACCTTCATAAGGTGACTTACCAAAAGTGTGATCGCGACAATTAATTTTAGCCCAATCTCTCTAAAGTACCCTTGAAAAAAAGAGAGGTTATATAGTATGTGTATTGGTATGATTATTGGTATGGCTGCCAGGGCTTTCACCCACCCCGTTAAATGTCATTCTGTGCCAGAGGGGGAACCTCTATCAATCGGACATCTCTCCTCTACTATCTCTTTCTCTCTAGCAAATTCTCACCCGTCCCCTTGGAAGGCATGCTCCCTGAACGTCCCTACAGGATAAGGCTAGTTAGTCTAGGTTTGAGTGCGGCAAATGCTGATGAGTGTCGATGTCCCTTTCCCCCATACCCAGACTCCAGCTTAAATACAATCTAAGTAGTTCGCCTTTTTCCCTTGGTGAGGGCCTTAGCCCATCCCAATATATAAATTGTGCACTTCTCACCAACGCACATAAGGTACCTACCCCCTCCTTTATAACGTAGATCTAAACCATATGGACTCTTAATAAGGGCCACGGTGAGACTTGAATATAGTCTTCCCACCACCTACACCCGTACTCCCTTTGGCCGACGGTATAGACCTATCTCACTCCCTCATTCCCAACCTTTTTTTAGCCTTAAATCACTACTTTTTACACCCCTCCCAAGCCCTCATGCATTGCCGAAGACTATTTTGACATGAATTGTATTGGTGCACCTCTCCTCCAGCTTCTTCACCCATACCAATTCATCGATCCTCGATACGGCCCATCTACCTGGCCTCTGCCCATATTTCGTCCCATTCCTCTTGATCCATTTTTCTGTTATGACATACCATTCTTTGTCTCCCCCATACCAATTTATCGACCCTCGATTCGGCCCATCTGCCTGGCCTCTGCGCATAACTCATCTCACTCCTCTTGGTCCATTTTTCAGTTTTGACATAATGAAATGAAATGAAAATGTTTATTTCGTTTTACATGCAAGTATACAATTTAGTGTGTACAATGATATAAGTTCCAATCACTTTGATCATATATACTGAATGCATGAAACGAAAAGGATCTGACTAGAAGAAAGTGACTTTCTGAAAAATTTTCAGACCCTGTAACAAAAGTACTAAATGCACTAAATACTGTTTTACCATTCTTTGTCTCTCCTATACAAATGCATTGACCCTCGAATCGGCCCATCTCCCTTGCTATGTCATAAAATATTAGACTGACGTTAATATCATGTAAATAAATCACTGACAATCATTGAATTAATCATTGTGGTTGGTCGCATTTAGGTAAAATGGTAAATGGTGTAAGAAAGCTTCTACATAAACTAGATGGCCACAAAGCAACAGGTCCTGACGATATCCCTGCCCGTCTACTAAAGGAGACAGCAGCAGAAACAACTCCTATGCTCACCACCCTGTTCCAGGCGTCCCTTCACCAAGGCAAACTACCAACTGAGTGGAAGACGGCAAACGTCATACCGGCTTACAAAAAGGGCAGCAAATCCCAACCGGAAAATTACCGACCAATATCCCTCACGTGCATTCTCTGTAAAGTAATGGAGCACATAATATCTAGCAATCTAATGTCACACCTCGAAGATAGTAGGATACTCACTGATGCACAGTACGGTTTCAGAAAGAAACGGTCATGCGAGACGCAACTCCTAAACACAGTCAACCATCTTGCCAAAAGCCTAGACGATAAATCCCAAGTTGACACTATATTACTAGATTTTTCAAAGGCCTTTGATAAAGTGCCGCATCAACGCTTACTGTATAAGCTACAATACTATGGAGTACGTGGCTACACACACAAATGGATCGCCGACTTCCTCAATGAAAGGACACAACGTGTGGTCCTAGATGGATGCTCCTCAGACCTCGCAACTGTGGACTCAGGAGTCCCCCAAGGAAGTGTGTTGGGACCCGTCCTCTTCTTAACCTACATCAACGACCTCCCTGAATACCTAACAAACGGATCAAGTGCCAACCTGTTTGCTGATGATAGCATTTTATATAGAAGCATCTCAAATACCGATGA
>LQRL01024852.1:13317-24966 GCA_001703475.1 Hydroides elegans
GTTTGTCCAGAATATGAAGTTTGTAATGACATCTTTCGAAGTGTCGTGTTTAGCTATGTCGAGTCTAGGTAAATCGTTTCCGGAAATAGTCAAATAAAATCTTATTACTGTTGTAATATTTTGTTTATTTGTGAAAACTCATCTGCTCTGCATTGGCGACAGCATGAGAGTCAGTCCGTTTATCCGTCGATTCATCTTCTTTATAGTGAAATTTCCAGTACTTATAATCTGGCTGATAACGTCGGCTGTTCATTTTTCTCAGTGACGCCTTTGTCACCAACCGATCATACATTTTCGGAAATATAAATATCCATAAATGCATCCTTAAGTTGCATCAAAAGAGCCTTACCACATATATACATGTATTCTCATTTAGTAAAACTATACATTTACCTAAGTAATGTCTTTTTATTGGAAACGTAAAATCGGGAATTCAATTCATCTTTCCTTCCGATTGTTCAGTTAGCTTTGCGTTAATCTAGTCATTTCATAAGAGAGCCTGTTTTAAAGTTCTTGTTTTAAACAGTTACTACTCAATTTCGTCAAATGGTCGCAGTAGGTCATCTAAAGTATCCTGTCGACGTATGATTTTCCAATCACTGCCATTCACCAGCACCTCTGCTGGTCGCATCTGAAAAATCGAGGACTCAGGGAAATGGGTTTGGTAACAAAATGGTTAATTCGAGAACACATAGAAACACTTTGGATGGAATGTTGCTAAATACATGTTTCGTTGAATATTTGTTAATTCGTTTTATGCGTTTGCTAAGATTGGGCGACAGAATTCTTCTATAAAACCCACATATAGCATTTGGATAAATTATAATAGTTACTTGGTTTCGATATTAGCCATCTACGTGTAGCAGTTCCAAACTACAATATGCTTGACTTCTATTAGATAATATATTTTAATATCAAATTACCCTCATGTTGTAATTGGAGGCCATACTCGCACAATATGCACCCACATCGTGTATTGCTATGCCACAACCTTCGTGGGCCGCCTCAAGATACCTATCCTATAATCGTTACATGCAAAATATAGCTCAATTGACTATTAAAACAGAAATATACCTTTATAATTCAACAGTACAATGTATTCATTTTGTCGTTTAAGATTTCGGTTTCATATTTTTCTTCCTTTTTTGCGCGTTTGAAAATAGTATTTTGATAAAATATTGTATTTTCTTTAATTATGACGTTTGTTCATATACACATATCATTTTCCTTTTTAACCTTTGAAAAAAAAAAAATAAATAAAAATCATGCGTTAAATGAAAATATAACTACTTTATTTACCTTTCCGAGAAAATCCGAGCACTCACACACCGGTCCCACTACATCGAAAATTCGCTTTTCGGAGCATTTTGAAGGTTCTGTGAGCGATATATGGTGATACGCATCATACAATGCGGGTCGTCCAACTTCGGCCATCGAACCATCAATGACCATGTACCTTGAATGTTTTAGAAACATACATATATGAATATATCACATATAAACGACATTTTTAATGACACATAAGGCCGCGTTCACCCGCTCCGAAAAAAAAAAGATCAAAACACAAATTATGCGCTATAAAAAAAAACACAAATTATGCGCTTTCCATATTTTATAGAACATAGAAGAATATTCTTTCTGTTTTTTGCGCTTTTATTTCGGGTGAACGCGGCTTATTTCTAATAATGTTATTTTATGTTCAGTATTTGCATTTCGGAAAGATGTCGATTGGACATTTCTATATGGGTTTCGGCGGTATATTACGGGTTTTTCGTCACGTATATTGGACATAATGGACAGAAGAACATTATTTATGTCGCAAAAACGTCGAACATAAGAAGAGCGTTAATAGGACGTCTCGACATAATATGACGTCCAATACAGTTTCGTATTGCATGACCAACTTTCAATTATTCTTGGAATATTTTACCAACCATTTGCCATTGTTACATTTCAACCCCAACACACTCGATATCAACATCGCCGCGTTCCCAATAAGCGAGCGACCGGGTTCGAGAATCAGCGTCAAATCGCTGGTTCGCATTCGCTCCTGAATCGCTGCGATCAAATCACGTGGTAACGGAATAGGGGAGATGGGAACATCTGGGTTTTCTGTTGTTGCTTTATTTGTCTGGTGTTCCTGAATTATAGTGTGAATGAGACAATTTAAGGAAATTCAGGTATAGACGTTTAATATGGTTCAGTTATCGAGCTTAATTAAGCAATTAATTCAATAACAATTATAATGTAGAAATTATTATACATTAATTATTTTCATAATTACAAAACAAGTGTTTCACATGATTGATAAATCAGGTAGAATTAAACATGTTTGAACCAGCAAGTATAGGAAGATAAGACTACCTTTAATAAGCAAATGATACGCGTATTTTTAACTTACGTATTTTTTATAGTCAATTCCAAGACCACCTCCTATATTCAAATAGCGGATGTTTTCAAATCCTCTTCTTTTGCAGTTTTCGACACATTCGAGCATCACATCGACCATTTCTCTGTGATCGAAATAATTAATAATTACTCAATGACGTCAAATGAATGATTATATATTTCCGAAAATGAATTCCACATAGACGAAACAATGGGATATTGAAAGAGTAAGGCATAATTTTCATCTTTACATGACAAATGTGCTTTACTCAATATATATCAAATACATTTGCTATACGCATTATTTTTTCATTTATGTATCTAAAATATATATAGTATGAAAATCGAAAAACAAAATAACATTTTTCTCATCGTTGTTTCTATGGTGATCGGAAAACTACATCTTTCACCTCACCTATACGTTTCCACATCTTTAATCGTCGATCCTATGTGACAATGGAGGCCAACCAAATTGACCGCATCCGAGTTAATTTGTATTTCATTGAAGGCCTCGTCTAAATGAGAATCATCAATTCCAAATTTACTGGATGCAAGACCGGTTGCCAAAAACGGGTGTACTTTCTGCATAATAAAATGCATGAAGTAAAAAAAAACATTTCGAATTTAATCTAAAAAACTAATATAAATGAAACAATCTTCAATAACTTATTTAACTATTCTCAAATTTATAATTTTGTATTCAATTGAATTCTTCAATGCCTTAAACTTTCAATTGATTGCAAAGTGATACCAGAACTTTTAAGGCTACGTTTGTTATATTCTACAGTAGACTCTATATGTTATCTTATCAGTATCATATTTTTCTTTCAAACAACGTCTGTGACCAAAGGCAAACTAAAAGTTGTAACATCAATATTTAACACATATAAATTAAATAACGAACTACCATCTTACTGCGTCTATTTGAGGATTAAGTCTTATCAGGATGGCAGCAACTTTCTTTAGATCCCTGGCAATATCAATGATGTGCTTGAGATCGAACAAAGAATCCACGTTTATCAGGCATCCCTGCATTACCGCAAGCTTGATCTCCCATTTGTACTTTCCGTTCCCGTTCAGGACAATGCTGTTGATCAGGAATATATCATATTTTAAAATAGAAACTCGCAAATAGCGTTTATTAAGTCAACTATAATGCAACTGAATGTTCAACGTTTGCAAAACCTAATCAACATTTTCAATGGGCTAATTTCTGATCTCGGTAGAACCACCCCGGAACCTCACTGAAACCATGTCTGAAACAAGATTTTGTGAAGCAACTAATTTTCACATCTCTAGTCTGATCTCGCTCCGGTCCGAGATTGAGTCTGCAGATCGACTCTAGACTGCTTAAATGTCAAACTACCAAGGGGATATGTTTCGAAGAGGTTTCGTCCAATTTTCTGCAGATATTACTACTTTTATCGACTTGTTTGGCATTATCAATATATGGAAAATGGTTTTAAAATGTTGGTCTATGTATCTTTGTACAATATCTCAATTGCAATAAGACAGCTTATCATTGTATTTTTCTTATCATAGTATCTTCATTTTGAAACTTATTTGTTAAAATGAATATACTTGGAACGTAATATTACAAAAATTACACCA
Organism: Hydroides elegans; assembly: GCA_001703475.1. Lineage (NCBI taxonomy): Eukaryota > Metazoa > Annelida > Polychaeta > Sabellida > Serpulidae > Hydroides > Hydroides elegans. Next base: position 17,317 of record LQRL01024852.1, read on the forward strand.
ACGAGCGATGAGAATCATAAGAACAATTTTCTCGAAAGAGCCATTTGATATGCTTGACGACGTTGACTTTAGAATTCAATTTTGATTTTCGTGCTAATTTGTAGTAAGCATGATAGACTATTTATGAGAGGACGAACATGATTATAAGGCTACGGATATATATATATATATATATATATATATGCATATTTGCAAATCTTATAGCACTGCGTTTTTTGTTGTTGTTGCAAGCGGAAGTTTCCAACGTGTTGTTGGTGACTTAAACGGAATTAGCATTAGCTCAGCCAATAGATTTATTCATAAAGTACTTCGGGTTATTGCCAGCAGAAAAATACATCATATTTATTGCTTTTTCAAGAAACGCTTTGAATTTTTAACGGATATACAGGTTAACCAATTGACGTTTTTTGCGAAAATATTTGGCTATTAAGTTGAGTTGAATTTGTCCGTTTTTTGTCATATCTTTGCCTTGTTGCTGTTCGAATGAATTTATATATTTTTTAAAATCATTCAATAATATCCCTGTTGTCAGCAATAAGTGAAATAAGAACCCATTCATCAGCTACAAAAAAATTGAAACATCATGAAATAATTTTAAAAATAAAAATCAGTATAGACTTCAAATAAAAGTAGAGTATAGTAATAAGTATAAACACGACGCACATAGATATTTTAGATTTATATTTGTAAAGAATTTCTTTTAATATCTATTCTTCCTCTTGTTTGCACCAATAACCAAACATCATTAACAAAACAGTTGTCTGGTAAACTTCTGTGAGACCTTGTTTCGCGAAACCATGTCTAAACTAAAGATGAGGGCAGGATCCAAACCATGTCAGAAACTAGTTTTGGTGAGGTCTGAGGTTTCCCAAACTAGGTTTTGGACCAATCCGGATACCTAAGATAAAGAATTGGCCCAATATGTTAACTATTTTGGGTAACAGTATAATAAAATATCATATACATCCAAGTTTATGTGTCTGACCATTCGAAAGCACGAGCATCGTGACCAAAATGAGCTTGACCAAAATTTCATGGCATTGTATTCAATAGCGAAGGTCTTTATTTCAAATCGATACCTGTAAAAGTTTTGTTCGCTTTTAGTGCTCGCCTTCCAAAACGTTGTGTCTTTAGTTGATAATCGTCCGAGGAGGTTCCTACAAGAGCAATTCCCGTATAGCTAAATATCTCAATAATGTGACCGTCATATTAGGATTAACACTCTTTGTGGAACCGTAACCCTAAGCAAATATCTCCTTGATTATAACAAGAATAAGTGCTGAACTTATATGAAAAGGTTTTTGGCGTTATTGTATACCAAGATCTCACAAAAGCGTGGATTTTCATAAATCTCGCGGTTGTTAGCGTCTTTCAATTTAAATTGCGGAGCGAAAATAACTGTCAAATAAGTGGGTGCTAAAAAATGTACCTCTGATAAGGTATTCTTTTATTTATTTTGAAGCGTTTCTTTTACATAATGAGTCCCCCGGAACTGAGCAACAGGTCGAACGACATTTTATTTGAACATTTTATTTTAAATAAATCTGAAAAATGAAGCTTGGTTTATAAACACTTAATAAAAATAAACACATTGGTTAGATATTTGATTCGTATTTGAGTTTGTTTGACTCTAAAAAGTAGGTAGACTCTATGTATGAGTTATATTCTGTTTCTTCTAAAGCAAAGTATATTGTTAAGAAGAATTACTTTTTATACATATACGTTTTATTTTATCCTTGCTTGAAGAACACACGTGATAACATGTGCGACAAAGATAATCGATTAACTCGCACATCGTTAACAGACTAGCTCCAAGAAACAAGCCGAGCTGTCCTCCTATATTTGAAATCAGTTCATCGAACGTGAAAGCCGCAACCTGTTTTACTTTATCAATTCTCAGCGAGGGGAAATACACTTTGAGATTTATCATATTCTTCACAATTTCGTCGGCTGTTGTGTATGTTCTGTTGTTTAGTCGATTCTCAGCCAAAACCATAGGCGTGGGGAGATTAAGCGTTGTGAGTTGCGGATCATATAAGGTCTGTTTACACGGATACAGACAGTCGCATTTGCTAAAGCTGGGCATGTTAGGACGATAACAAAAATAGTAGTCTGCAAGGGTGCAAAATGGTGGTTGGCTAAATGGATGACAAGAACATATCCTGAAAATATTTTCCAAAATACAATTGCCCATACATAATTCATAACTATAACTCAGTCCTTCCATATTTCTCGAATGTTGATATCCCAAATTTCTATTTTTCCAATTTCTACTCTTGACGCAGTCTATTTTCGAATAAGGCGGCTTCATGCGCCTTACTTTTCGTTTGCGGACTGCAATGTAAGCCTCGGTACCGGATTCGATATTCAAACTTTGCTCATTAATACGTGGATAAATGTTGTGATCGTGAACCATGACCTTGACACCATATCCACTTGATGACGTCACAAAGAGGTCGCTGACCTTGATATCGATCCATACATCAAGGCCAAACGAGAAGCCTGGCGTGTTTGTTCTCAATGGTCCAAACCCCTCTCGAACATCACTACGTGTTAAGGTCATACAGACACCCATTTCTGACATTTCTATGGTTGAGTAATTCGCACATTCAAAGGGCTTTCCTGCGAATTTACATCTCGTAAGGAAACTTGGATGTGGCGGTGTGTATGATTGCCATATAGGTATAGTTTGTAATAACGCTGTTGCATTTTCGAGTTCATTAACTGTTAGATTAGTGAGTGGATGTAACTCCAAATATTCTATCCAGTAGCGTAACAGTGGGTTATTTTGCACCATCGTTTCCGAAAATTGGTTTTGCTGGCAGATCGATACTGCTGGAAATTCCAATTGTTTAACTGTCGTTTCGGTCATTTTTGTGTTGGTGTCGTAGCGGTAGTATTTTAGGACAGAAGTAACAACAAAGAATAGATATACAGCAACCGAGCACAATAATAAAGCTGTCCATATCATGCGCTTTAAAATGTTAGTTTCTGTATCGCATGTTTTATTCAGCCCATGTAATGTTGAAGTGCTAGCAAAATCGGTGAAATTTGATGAATCCTTCTCTGTTTTATCCTGAGGCATTGTATTTTTTTAATAATAAATGTAGGAAATTTATATATTTTAGTCCGGGTGAAGTTGTCACAATAACTTCATATCATTTTATGTTTAATTTATTTCTTTTAAACTATCTCTTATTTCTTATGTATAAACAGCAATAAATATGGCAAATTGTTTCTATTACACAATTAAATTTATGTCTAGAAACCTGTCTACTACCTACAAACAGATACGCATAAGCGGTTTCTATTTACGCAACGTAATCTATAAATATACCCATACATAGATTCCATCCACTCTCTGAATGACATAGCGATTTTCTCAACGATTACCATATTTCAAATAGCAACTCATTATACATAGTAAAACATAGATAATGACGACATATAAGAAACCCTTTCAACTATAAAATTTGATCACAGTTTACACATCAATACTGCAATTTACGGTCACATGAAACCTGGTTATTATGACTAAATAAATAAAATCAAAACATTATATCCTTTTACACAATGGTACACATATTACATTTAATCATGAATCAAAGCAAATTTTATCAAGTTTCAGGTAAATATAATGCTTTTAGCATTGAAAATCGTTTAGCCTCATTATTTGCTTAAGATTATATGAGATTGCCATATTTCTAATACCGAACTATTTCTACTAAATCATTGTTATTGAATTTTTAATGAATTCTGTTTTAAATGTTCAAATATACCTACATAAAGGTGCGATCACAAAACTTGCAAAATTTTCCGAAATCGCAAAAATTCAAAGAAAATAAAGTACAATTAATATTGCTTGGTTTACAATATTTTCTTTGAATTTCAATGCAATTTTTAAAAAATGTCGCTAGTTCGTGACTACACCTTAACAAATTTTTCTAAATATGATTCAATTTGATGCGAAATAGAAACATGTGACGATTAAAAAAACAATAAAACAATATTTTCAAGTTTGGTTGCCAGTAAGTAAAATTATGTTACCAGAAAAAAAACAGTGGATTACAAGAATATATGCTCTGCAATGTTTAATGCTTACCTTAAAGTTCACCTTAACTATTATACACCTTTTACTAACCTTAACCGTTTTCAACAGAGCTGATTTGTTTATATAATTGATTCTACCGACTTGTTATTTATGAATTATTTGAATTTTCCATTTTGGTCATATTCGGAGAAAGTGATAAATTGTCAGAAATGACTATTTCACAGCAGAATGGATATTGCACGATATTCGAGCGCGTGATTTGCGTCCGCACAAACGTCTAATGACCGTATTCGGACTTATTGGACTGGCCTGTGGCTGGTATGTTCGAGGCACTTTGACAGCTGCACGGCGAAACCGGTTTTACAAGAATAGTATTTGGATCCATTGATCCCGATTCGGCTTTTTATAGCCGACGATGCCGAGTCCATAGTTTATCCCAGGTCATTCTTTGGTCATAATTTCCTTGCTGTAAACGTTTAAATGTGACTTTGAACCGTAAAAATAACGGACGACTGTTCCTTTGCAAATACCGGACTCCAGCATATCGTATTTGATAACAATAGTTAAGGGGTTCGTTACCTGATTTTGTGCGTTAAATGAAAACTTTTAAAAGTAAGAAAAATTGGCAATTTCGACACACTGTTTTTTCTACAGTAAAAAATTGCAATCAGAAGTACCATGTCTGATTTCCACCATAAAGTGAGGTTTTGACCCCTGTCCAATGTTAACATATTAACCATTGGTTTATTGCAATGAAACTATACAATTGGGTAGATCTCTACATTTGATGACGATGGCAAAAATTACATGTCAATGTATTGAAAATTAACAATTATAAGAACCAATTAAGGCTTATACTTTCTTTAGGCGAATTGTATATTAATACGTTATCGCTATTAAGTAAAATTGCTTCTTAACAAAAAAAAATGACTTTCGGACTTAAGTGACTGCCATCTTGGGTAACGCTTGCATCATCGAAACTACTCACAAACGACATTCGTATTAATATATTACAATAAAAGATGTTAGTATTGATTAAATGAGTAAGTAAACTGTGGATGTCAATCAAATCAAACCTACCTAGTAATTGAAAAGATGCACTTCTACAACGACGCATTGAAATCTGTGTGGAAATTTCTTTTATATACAAATGTTTTAACAGGAGTATTAAAAATATATTTTAGGAAGTCGGTTTTGTATGACACATTTTGGTATTAACCACATAGACACATCTTTAAAACCATGAAATATTATTCCTTAAAGTGAAAACGTTATTCTTGATTTGCCAACAAGGAAATCTCAAATATCGTTGCCAGAAAAACTTTGCCAACAAGAATCGATTATCAACAATGGACTATATAGTTTTGCTACTAAGCTTCAGGCAATGACTTGTTGTCTTAAAAAAAATGAAATTTTAGCATGTATTTCATTTAGCATATGAAAGCCACTTTAGATTATATACATATATAAGAAGTCATTGTGACATTGCTAATACCAAGCTTCATAGTGATAAATAAAGCACAATTAGCGTAACATTATGTTTTATAAACTTTTGAATTACAGATAGCAAGTATTACAGGAATTCCGCACCATATCCATAAATCACCAAAGATGTTTACATCTATGAATCCGTTTGAACAATTCATTTTATTAATCAATCTTTTAATACCCAATATCTATGAAAGTATTTAATATAACATACATTTTACACAGGGAAACAAAATGATTAAGGAAGAGCATCACACCATTACACATGTATGCACTAGTAAAATGGATTTGCTACAATTTCTACAAGTTTTGCTTAACAATAAAAATAATGATAGACATGAATCCAAATACCTTTCTGGTCTAATTCCGGCTTTTAGTGCAAGTTCTATTTCATGACCACTCACTGCAATACCAATACATCCTTCTTGTGCAAAAAGTTTCAAAATAGAAACATTGAAATTTGCCTTTATCGAAAATCCAAGCATGTGCTTTAGTGATGCATTTTCTAATGCAGATTCATACTGATTAATATTGTCCTTTATTGCATTTTCACTATAAACGAAATATGGTGTTTGTATATTTTTGTCCTTTTCCAGATATCCGGTGAGATCCTTAATGCACACGTTTTCACAATATAAGAAATCATCCTTAACATTGAATCCACTATTCATTGTCGCAATTTTATATGATGGAGTTATTTTCAAATGATTAAAGAAATCATTAGGTTCTGTTACAAGTCACTCATATAAGCGTTGCAGATATGTGTGTTAATAACTTAAAGTACTCTACACTACATAATCGTACTTCAGCTCAAGAGATAACAAGTGGTATTTACTTCAACTTGTTTATATTGACGTACACTATAGGGATACATGTCAATAAATTTTATTACTTTAAGGTCTTAAGATGACTTATTTTGCATAAAAAAGGCGTCATAAAAATTGTTAATGGTCGTTGCAGCAATGTTTAACCCCAGCAGCGCTTGAGCGCTGCTTGCACTGCCTTCTAATGACCATAAGATACATGTTTATCAATAATGTCTAGTAAGATGAAAGATGTATTTTGAAAAGTCATAATAACTCTTATTGAATAACCTACCATTTGAAGAAAAAATATTGGTAGAAAAGTCATGAGGTATATCTTTTATAAACGATTGTTTCAGAAAATTCGATATAAATTAACGGTTAACTGAATTTTACCTCTATATGTTGAGAAGTTGAGAAAAAGACATTGAATTACAGCTAATATTGTGATATTTAGCCTTTTCGTCTATTATTTGAGTATAATGACACAAAATATAGACTCATTCCCTTCAGTAGACTCTGAGGTTTATCAACTTCAAAATGTTGGGTTGTGTTTAGCATGCGACCTTGAATTAGTGGACAGCTGATATTCATGCATGAATATGTATAAGCATTTGCAATTTTATTATTTCAACCACAACAAAGAACCACCGATGTAATCTCATAACATTGATTAATTTTTATAGTGACATCTAGCATAATAGTTTTGTGAGCAGTCATTGTTTTAGGTTCCGAAAATTGTGAATAAACTGGATGGTTTAAACAAATAACATTCTAAAACTCATCATAAAGTATTCTTTTGTTGGTATTTAGATACCATATGATAAAAATATAACCGTATAACACATCTTTCTTAAGAAAATTCAGAGTAGATTCATTATTTTAATCTGTTTTTGTCGTATCCAGGGACATGCATGTATCGTTCATGATTATGCAACAGAAACATAGTAAGATATCCAGTTTCTGGTCAATATCTAACCAAATAGCTTCAGATTATTTCATTGTTTGATTTTCTTATGATTAAAACCTATAAATAGCAGCAAATGTAAATGAATATACATGCATGAATATCCGCTGTCCCATACTTCAAGGTCGGTGTTGAACACCACTCAACATTTTAAATTTGATATAACACCGAATCTACAGAAAGGACTCGGGACTATATAGTGTGACAATGTACTGAATTGGTACACCTGTTAACTCTGTCAATGTGTCAAGAAACAGCTGAGTAGTTCTGCCCAATACTGCCCCTTGGTGTTGTGGAACTGCCCCCGTGGTACAACGTCTTGTTTGTGAGTCCGAATAAAA